>PVLD010024938.1:0-24588 GCA_004027595.1 Dinomys branickii
CTGACTAAATTTGCATGTCTGTATATGGGTCCATACATCTACAATTCGAAGATATCAATGGATAAAGCAACAACTACTGTTGAGACCATATCACCTTGTCTATAGATTAGTTGTGATTGTACTATTTTCTATGATAATGGGTGTCTGTTTGTCAATACGTTTTTGTACTTTTATGTTTCTAAAATAAAAAAAAAAAAAATGCAAAATCGTGTCGTGGCTGTGAGCACCTATTACAATCTGAGAACAATACTGTTCGTGCTCTCTCTCTCTGTCTCTCTCTCTCAATTATAAATCTTCATTGCCTGACTTTATATGGTGGTCATTATATTATTCCACAGCACATATGTTCAGCTGGGGTCTGAACATGATGACAAAATGTGTACAGAAAAAATGTCCTTTCTTTGTTTTTTGGATCTTTAAAATTTTATTTATTTATTTATTTATTTATTTATTTTTTGCACTGGGTATTGAATCCCGGCCTGCAGTGCCCGGTTGTCATACTTAGCAGTATATCTAGTCCTTCCATCTTGAGTCAGAATCTTGCTAAGTCACTAACTTGCCGAGGCTGGTTTTGAACTTGCAGCCTTCCTGCTTGAGCCTTCCAGAGTGCTGCAATTACAAGTGTGTGACACCATACCCGGCCCTTCCTTTATGACGGGATTCTTCTAAGTCAACTCTTTTAGTATAAATCCCAAATGAAGTATTTGAGGCAACTTCTCCACTGAACATCTTGATTGGCCTTCACTGAATAACACCAAAACCTTTTTGGCTGCACATATTAGAAACAAATAAAAACTGATGGCTAACTATGTGGATGTGTGTGTGGTTGATTTGGTGGGTGGATACATGGTATCATAATTTTGGCTGATAGTTATTCTTTGAAATCTTTCTATTAACATAATTCCAGAGAAGATCACTGACTAAAGATAATCTGTTCTGTTTTTGAGACAAGGTCTCATTCCTGTAGCACAGTTTGGCCTTGAACTCCCGGTGATCCTTCTGCCTCAGCCTCCTGAGTGCTGAAATCACAGTGTGCACCACCGCACCCGGCATCCAAGGATAATTTAGATGTACCCGCTGCTCTGTAATTCTAACATTTGCACTGCAGCAGTTTGCTAAAGGCATTCACTGAACCGTTTGGGGGCAGAATTCTTGCTTGTCAATGCAGAGTATTCTATTTTAGTGAAATTTTGAAAATTAGATGAACCTTGCAAAATATTTTTGTATCTTTATAGGTTTTGTCCCACCATCTTATTGCATAACTTTTTTTGTTTATGTGAAGGACCATTGTATAAACTAGGGGGTTGGTTTTGTTACTCTTCTCTGTGTATATTCCAGGCTTTACTCTCCTGCTTGCCAGAGCCTAGGGAACAGATTTGCTGTTCAAGTCCCAATGGACACGCCCTGTTTTTTCAGTGTCGCCTAAATATTTTGTGCCCCAGCGCTTTCTTCTAGACATATTGTCCACTGTGATATTTTAATATTCTTTGAGATGTTGATGGCCCATCGCACAAGCATGCTCAAGCACACAGGTATCATTCATTCCTTTAAAGCTGTTTAATATGGCTCTGCCAGTCACTGCGGAGGTAAGTTGGATTTGTAGATGATAGAAATGTACTTGCAAAGTCTTAAAAGGAATTTTGAAAGTATTAATGCCAACTTTAGAAGCACTTGCTTAGTAATTACACTTTTGTATTTCAAATTGAAATATTCTATGCAAGGTGAGATTTAAAGTGAATTTAAATTGAGATTTAAAGTGATTTAAACAGCTTCCCAGGTAGGCAATTTTTCCCATGGAGATGGCTTCCCTTTATTACTTGCCAGGTTCAAACTGTATACCTAATTATTCACATCACAGTTACATTGATTTCCAATAAATCAGTGTTTCTCAAAGTATAATTCCTAGACCAACAGTACCAGCTTCATCTGCAAACTTACTGCAGTATAGATTCTCCCTGCCTGAATCAGGTACTGTGATTGGAGTCCTGCAATATGCTTTTTATTTTTGGACAATAAACAGTCTAGTTAACTATGCAGTTAACTCTAATATAGCTGAGGTTTGACAACTGTATTAATTTTCAGCTGTTAAAATAACAGCATTTTTATGTTTTACTTGTTTTACTCTTTATTAACTAAATTTTTGTTTATAATTTTTGAATTTAGATTCATGAATAACAGTCTGTATTTTCTTTAAGTTTTTCTGTGTATAGCATCGCCAGAAGACAGCCTTGTTTGGGTGGGTTGGCAATTATTAGCCCTTCTTTAGTTTTGAGGCCCAGGCTTTGAGGAATTCATATTTTTTCCTTCAATATTGGATACAATTCACTAGTGAAGTCATTGTTTGCTTTCTGAAAAAGAGTCAACAATTAACTTCCTGATAGATCTATGCAAATGATCTACTTCTCCCCTAAGAAGGTTGATAATTTTTCCAAAAAAATTGTTCTTTCGTGCTGTCAAGTTTACAGAGACAGTATTGCTCATGAGATTTTTCATTTTCTCTAGAATTTATAATAATATCACCTCATCCATTTCTGTTACTGGTAGTTTGTACATTTTCTGCCTTTTCCTGACCAATCTGTCATAAGGCTTACAATCTTATTGATCTTCTCCATGAAAAACCTTTTTGTTTCATTGATTTTTTTCTGTTATTTTTTGTCCTTTCTTAAATGTTTTCCACTTATTTTTGACTGCTTATCTTACATCTAATTTGTTCACTACTTTTCAGTTTCTTAATTGGAAACCCGAGGTAGTTTGATACCTCCCTGTGTGAAAACAGGTGCAGAATTCCATCACTTCCCCATATACATTACTTTAGGGAGAAACCACATATTGTCACTTTTGAGATCTTGATTTTAGTTTAGTTTCAAATAAATTCTTATTTTCCTTTTGATTATGTAGTAACCCCCTTGTGTGTTACTTACATTCCAAATATTTGAATATAATAAAAATTCTTTCCTTACAAATACCAATTTAATTGAGTCGTGTGACAGAATATATTTTGAATGACTTGAATCATTTTAAAGTTAATATGACTGTTTAAAGGTCACATTATGGTCTACTTTGTTCAACATTTTTTGTATACATGGAAGAATGTATACTTGACATTTTGGGGAACAGTATTCTGAAGTCTTCAGTAAAGTCAAGTGATTGTTGTTTTTTGGGGTGGGGGGTGGGAATCAAACTCAGGATCTTGCACTTGCCAGGTGGGCACTTTACCACTGGGCTATATCCCTAGCCCCAAGTGATTGATTTGATCAGGACTTCTAACATTTTATAGTTTTGTACTTTTATTATTTTGTTTAAATAATTTTGAAGTGACTTAAGTAGTTAAAATTTTAAATATCTTGCTACAGGGTTAGTACTTCAATGTCCTACATTGATCTCGGTCTGTAGGTCTGTCTAGTATTTCTCTTTCACTTGAAGATCATCCTTTACACTCCCTATAGCAAAGATTTGCTGTTGATTATTTTCAGCTTTTGTGCATCTGAAATGACTTTATCTGCATTTTTAAGAGCTTTTTCACTGTTTAGAATTCTATATGAACAGTTATTTCTTTTGATGCCTTAAAAGCCTCATTTCACTGTCTGCTACTAGTCTTGTTTCTGATGAGAAACATGGTGTTTTGCTCATAATTTTTTTCAATGTGTCTTTATTCTCCAACTGCTTTTTCATAATTTTTTCGATATGTCTTGGGGCTGGGGATATAGCTCAGTGGAATAAGCTCTTGCCTAGCAAGCGCAGGGTCCTGAGTTCGATCCCCAGTACCGCAAAAAAAAAAAAAAAAAAAAAAGAGATATTGTTTCAATATGTCTTTATTCTCCAACTGCTTTTAAAAGTTTCAGTTTATATCTGGTACAAGCAATTTGTACCTTGGTCTGGTTTTCATCATGTTTCTAGTGCTTAGTAATGATTTGTCATAATTTATAAAATTTTCAACTGTACCACCTTCAAATATTTGGGCTTTTGAAATTGCCCATTGATAACCTTTCCATTTATTTCTGTTCTTGCTGTGTTTGATTGAAGGGATTTGCACTGCAGGTGTCTGCGAACTGTTGAACATGTTGCATAGCCCATCTAGCATTTGTCATTGCAGATACTTCAGGTTTCATCTCAAGAAGTTACTTGAGGTTTTTAAAAAATTATCAGTACATTTGTAGTACTTAGTGATTATACGTAGCACACCTCAGTTCTTTTTTTTTTTCTGTTTCTCTCCAATCTCCTTCTCTTTTGCCAGCATCCATTTCATCCATCTTATAATTCCTTTTAAAGTTAATTACACACACACACACACGCACAGGTAAGAAATCATCTGAACACATAGGAAATTATACTAAATCAAGGTACACTTCTAGATACCAGGTACATTGTCCATGCTGAATTACAATAGCTTTTTGCTCTCTCTTTTTTTCCTATTGTGTGTTTTATTTTGCACATTTTATATATTTTTCTCATATAAAATAATTCATGCTGTTTTTAAACTTGTGTATGTGATTTACTTAACATTATGGTCTCAAGGTGTGTCTATTTTCCTACAAATGTCTCAAGTTTATCCTTCTTTATGGTAGTATAGTACTCCACTGTGTATATATAAATACCATATTTTCTTTATTCATGTATCTGGTGATGGACATATAGGCTCTATCCAAGATTTACCTATTATGAATTGTGCTGCTACAGACATGGATAGGTATACATCACTGTGGCATGATGTCTTTAAGTCTTTTTGGAAGGTATCTGTAAGGAGAATAGCTGGGTACAATGGAATTTGTGTTTTTAGCTTTTCTTTGAGGGGGGACTCGCCATACTGATTTCCATCAGGGTTGTAGTAGTTTACACTACCATGAACAATGAAGAACTGTCCCTTTCCTCCCAGCCCAACCAGCATTTGCTGTTGGTTGATTTCTTGATGATAACTTGTCTTTGTGAAGTGAGACACAATCTCAGTGCTGCTTTAATTTGCACTTCTCAAGTGGCAAGTTATGTTGAGCACATTTTCATATACTTATATATTTCATATATTATTTACCTTTATTCATCACAAGTGTCTATTCATTTCAGATGCTTATTTTTTATTAGGTCTTTAAAATTTAGGAGTCAAAATGTTTTGAGTTCTTTATATAGTTTAGATATCATCCCTTTGAGAAGTAGCAAAGTCTCTTTATTCTGTATTGCTTTTCTGGGTAGAACTTTTTAAATCTGATGTGATCTCCTTTGCTGATTCTTGCTATTATTTTTATAGGAACTACGGTTTTGTCCTCCCACTATGTATTCAAGCATTTTGCCTATTTTTGACTTCCAGAAGATTGTGTTTCTGTTCTAATGTTTAGATATTTGACTTATTTTAAAATAAAATAAATAAACTAAAATAAGTTTATTGCCTGGTAAGAGAGATGGGTCCAGGTTGAACTTTTGGTATGTGAATAACATGGTTTGTTAAAGAGGCTCTCTTTTGGCCAGTGAAAGGATTTGGGTGCTTTGTCAAAAATAACATGGCTGAATGTGCCAAGAATTATTTCTTCTGTTCTTTTCTGTGGATCCACAAATCTATTTTTTGTGGTTTCCCCCCCCAATACCATGCTGTTTTTCCTGTTTATCATTGTAGCCTTGTAGCTTAACTTGAAGTTCAGCATCATGATGCCTTCCACCATGCTCTTCTTTTCCAAAATTGATTCGCTCTTCTAGGTCTCTTCTGGTTCTGCAATAATTTTAGGATTGTTTTCTCTATTTCTATAGGGGGTGCTTTTGCTATTTTGATTGAGAATGTATTAAATATTTATACCCATTTTGGAAGTATAGCCATTTTGACTCTATTGATTCTGCCTATCCAGGAACAGTGAATATCTTTCCACTTGATGATATCCTGTTTGATCTCCTTTATCAGAGTACTATGGTTTTCACTTCCTTGGTTAGGCTAATTCTTGAGTTTTTCATTTTTCTGGATGCTAATGGGAAGCATAGTACTTCCATAATTTCCCTCTTGGTGAGTTTTTTAAAATGGGTGTACAGGAATAATCTTGATTTCTGAGAGTTGATTGTATCCTGCTATATTACTGAATTTGGTTGTTAGTTCTAAGAGTCTTTTGGTGTTTTTGTGTCTTCTATACAGAGGATCATGTCATCAGCTCATAGTTAAAATGCTTTTTTTCCTATCCATGTCCCTTTCACTTCTTTCTCTTATGTATTTGTTCTGGCTGATGTTTTTAGTTCTACAGAGAACAGAAGTAGTAATAATGGATATCCACATCTTGTTTATGTTTTTACAGGGAAAGCTCTTAACCTCTCTCCATTTAGTGTGATATTAGTAATTGGTCTTTCATAAATGGCTTTTATCAACGGAGATAAAGATCTTCTATTCCTTTATTTTCACAGTGTTTATGATTAAATGTATGTTTGATTTTTTACATGCTTTAGACTGTAAGCATGTACAATGCTTAGCATGAAACAACAAAACAGCAATCAATGGAAACATGAGAAGAACATGCGAAACAAATCCCAATATAAACAAAAAAAGCACCTTCCCAAATCCACAATTCCACAGAAGCCAATCCAGGGGCACAGAAGAGCAGAACAGCAGAAACCACACACTCAAATTACTCAAAAGGATAGCAGAGGAGATTATAAAACAGCTTGAAGAGGTACTCAATAGGATCAGAGAAGATGCATATAAATTAACAGAAAATTGAAATGATAACCAAAAAGATCCAGGAACTTTCAGAAGACATTAACAAAAACCTAGATGAGCTAAACAAAATGATACAAAACATGAATGACCGATTTACCAAAGTACATACCATGAAATGGTTTCAGTCAGAAATCAATGAGATTAAAAATCATATTGGAAGTCTGAGCAGTAGAGCCAACCAGTGTGACAACAGAATTTCAGAACTAGAAAACAGTGATGCCTTTTAAAACCAACTACTCAAGGATAGCTTCAAAATAAGAAAACATGAAAATGGATCCAAAGGTTGCTTGGTGATGAATGGAAAACTAATGTAAGAGTAATTGATAGAAGGGGAAAATCAGAAGTCAGAACAAATGGAGAAGTAAAGCTAGAAAATAAGTTCGAGGCTAGCCTGACCTGCATGGTGAAACTCTGTCGCAAAAAGACCGAAAAAAAAGAAGAAGTCAAAATCACTATAGATTCTGCCAAAATCCAGAAAATTATTAGTAGTTGCATTGAGAACTTGTATTCTAATAAAATGAAAAATTCAGAAGAAATGAATAAATTTCTAGATACATACTAACTGCCAAACCTGGAAAAAGAAGATATAAAAATCTTGAATAATCCAATATTAGTGAAGTTGAAGAAATAATTTAAAAATACAAATTAAGAAAAGCTCTAGTCAATATGGATTCACTGGTGAATTCTTTTAAGAACTTTGAGGAAGATCTAATGCCAATATTCGTCAAACTCTTCAATGAAACTGAAAGGGAAGTAGTACTCTCAAAGTCACTCTTGGAACTATGCATTACTCTCACTCTAAACCCGGAAAAAAAACCCAAACGAAAAAGGGAAGTACAGGGCAATTTCTTTAATGAACATAAATACAAAAGTCCTGAATGCGATATTGTCAAATCATCAAAATTACCACACATCATGACCAAGTAGGAGTCACTCCAGGGATGCAGGGATGGTTCAGCATACACAAATCAATGAATGTAATATACCACATCTACAGAAGGGAGGACAAAAATCACATGATCTTCTCAATATTTGCGTCTTAAAAAGTCTCTAGTTTTTAACATATAGAATATGGGATGATAGCTGTTTTTAGATCCCAGTCTATTGATTCTATCATCTCTATTAATTTTGGGCTAACTTTAATACTCAGAATGTGTAATGGCTTCTTTGCATAGTTATTAATTTTGATTTATAAATTTATAAATTTAACCTTATTAGATGCAGGATATTTTTTGTACTGTGATCAATATCCTTGCAGTTTTTTTCTCAGGTAGATGAGCTATTTGGAAGCTGTTTGATTCTGGCAAGTATTGCTTTAATGATATGTTAGGCAATTTTGAAGAAAAGCTCAACCAAGGGCTGATTATTTTTTGCTACTGAGGCACAACCTTCCTGGGCAACTTACATATTGGTGCTTGATGAGTTTTAACTTTAAAGCTAACTTTTTAGAGCAAGCTCTTTTCTTAGCTCAGAGTTAGTGCCAGGCTTATTCTCTTTGATTCTTCCAAGTCACTCTTTTCTTTCAGTACCTAGTGGAACTCTGCAGACCTCTGGCTTGCCTCTAGCTAGCTGTTTTCTTAATCCTCTCAGGTGAATTCCATGTGCTTTGATCACCCTGGACTCTTAATTTTGTCCCTTAGACTCATGTTTTCTGCCTAGGACGCCCAGACCTAACTAACCCCAGTGCCTGGAAACCCAGGATACAGTAAACTGGGTGGGACTCAGGTGTCACCTCTTTGTTCCCTGTCTGTTAGCAAACTGTCTATTATCTGGTAAGCAGTCTCTGGAAAAATGTTTTCATTTAATTGTTCTATTGTATTTTTGGTTGGTTCCTGCTGAAGTGTAAATCTGTCCCCAGGCCTCTGAGCTTCCCTAAAGGTGGACTTTCCCTGCAATATTATTTGATTCAGAATATAAGAACATTCATATTTGAGATATCAGAAAACTTATATAATGTTTTCATTTGGATAACTGTTTGTAGTGTTCCTTATGGTGTTAAATGGATCAGTGTTTTCCCAGTGGTATTGGTTTAATTCACTTAAAATGGCATATCTCAAAAGACATTTGACTATAGACAGTGAGGACTTTCATTTTTGCTTATAGAAAAATAGAACATGTTATTTTCTAGTTAATCTCCATGTGCAGCCTCATTAAATTATACTGGAATATATTAGCTGCATAAATTTAGTTCAGAAGAGCAAATATTTAGCACATTTTTATATATGACATCATACTTGCTGTTTTACTTACTGACCTCCTTAGATTATTGACTTAAGTATTATTTCTACTTATTAGTCTTTATTTTAGAAAAATTTGAGTTGAACCAAAAATATATATTTATTTTTGGAGCACTATTCATTGTTTAGGGATAAAACTTACAAAAATGAAATAGGAAAAATATGTTAGCTTCTCAAAACATATTGTACTTCTGTTCCCAAAGTCCTTTCCTACACCTATTGTAGAAGAAATAACACCAAGAATCAACAAACGGGATCATATAAAATTAAAAAGCTTCTGCACAGCAAAAAACTTGAGACTCAACCTATGAATGAGAAAAGGTTTTGCCAGCTATTCCTCAGACAGAGGCTTAACATCCAGAATATATAAAGAATGCAAAAAATTAGACTCACAAAATAGAAGACTCAAACAAAAATGGGCCACTGGAATAAATAGCTGCTTCTCAGAAGACATGCAGATGGCTAATGAATACATGAGAAAATGTTTTGCTTCTCTGTCCACTAGAAAAATGCGAATTGAACAACACACATTTCCTGCACAAAAGAATGACTCATCAAGAAATCAAATAATATCAAATGCTGGAGAGGCTGTGGAGGGAAAAGAAATTATAAATGAGTGCAAACATTATGAAAATTAATATGGAGATTTCTCAAAAAATTGAAGAAATTTCATTTGGGCCACCTCTTTCTTTTCTAGGTATCTTCCTGAAAAAGTTAGAGACCTCCTATTACAGTAATACACCCGTATCCAGGTTTATAACAGTGTAATTTATAATAGCTGTACTTTGGAAGTGGCTTGTATGTCTCTCAACAGATGAATGGTTAAAGGAAGTGTGGTGCTTGCACATCATGAAGTACTTTGCCTCAAAGAGGGACAAACTTGGGTCTTTTGAAGGAAAATGGGCGCACCTTGAGAACATCTGTAGTGGGATAAATCACACACAAACGCTGAAATAGTATTGCCTGATTTGTTTTATATGAGAAACTTTAAAATGAAAGGTAGATAATAGGAGATACTGAAATAGATCCTTTGCAAATAAGAAGGGGAGCTAAAGATGGAGGGGAAGGAGAAAAGGAAAAAGGGGTGAAGAAAGAATTAAGATGTTTTGTGTTCGTGCACCAACTCCTCATGAAGAATGTGATTGTTACATACTAATAACATACATACTAATAGCCTACTTATAATGTACTAATAAAAAATAAAAATTTTAAATAATTTAAAAATATATTAACAGTGAAGCCTAAAAATATATCATTAAATCTTGGAACTGAGAATCTTTATTGAGAATTTTTGGATTTAGTAATTCTTAAGGTTAAATCATCCTAAACTTTTGGATTCCATTAAATAATTACTAATGGCATATTCTTCATTATTTTTACTTTTTAAATATAATTGGAAAGATAAACAGGCAAAAATTTGATTTCGTTATTCTAACTAAAGGGAGTGGCTGAGTACCCGGAACAGTGACAAAGCTAGTACGTGAGCGACTCGGGAAATGTTTCAGGAGAGTATCACGCTTACCTGTGCCTCAAGACTGTATTATGTTAACATTTTTTCTTTGACATTCTGAATGTGTGTGCAGTAAGAGAATGATGCAGCAACCAGTAGATGTGCTGAAGCTACGTGTGACACGGGTGTGAAAGAATGAATGGGGTAGAATTGGTAAGGGGGGCTGTGCAGTGATTTGGGCAGTGGTGATCTTGAATCAGATGCTAGTGCAAAGGAATAAAGTAAAAAGGGATTAGCAATGAAGAAAGTTAAATCGATAGGATGGAATATTACTGTGAAACAGACACTTCAAGTCCTTACATGGTTGGGATTTTTTCCATTTTCGTGTCTTATTGATAAGTGAAGTACATAATTACTTCGTTCCTTGTTGGGACTTGGTCCATTTCCCTAACATCTCTGTTTTCTCGGCCCCTTTCCCTCCCCTCTTTCCCCATTTCCTCCATATCTTAATCTCCTCCCCAGGTGAAAAGGTCTGTCCCCTGCTTTCTGTTAGCTAGTATTTTGCCCTTTATATTTTGGATTTCTCATACAAAAGAACACATGCCACGTTTAAGTCTGTGTGTGGTCTTTTTCACTTAACGTGTGCCTTCGCGAGTATAGCAGGAACTGTGGGGAGAAAATCACTTTAAGCTACTACACAGTGAATTAAGATGCTTGAAGATGGAAATGGTGGATCCCATAAAGAACTGGGAATTCCTGTGTGAAATGCAGAGTAGATGCCTGATGAAGAGCAGAATACAGACACTAGCTGATGTTGTTTTCAGTAATCAGTTGGTTTATTATTATCAGGGAGAAAAGTGCATTTCTGTTTTAAATATAATACCTTTCTAAACTGTCTGCGACCCAAGTTAGGGGTTTGCTGTACTCATTCATATTCCTGATCGTTTTCCTTTCACCAGGATTTATCCTGTGTAAGCAGCAGATAGTCCCTGGGCAGATTGGTTCTGTTGACTATTGACTGGTCTAATCATCATGGCTTCCCTAATAGAATTCCTTCAGGAAAAGCAGGACTTTGTTCATGATCAACTGACATTTTCTAGACCTTTAAAGCATGAAAATCAATTGGTTTTAGAATAAGAAATGGAAACTTCAGCACTGCTGTTCTAGAATCTTACATAATTCTCTGTTAAGTGTCAAGACCCACTGAGCAGTTTTTTTTGGTGTGGGGAGAGTAGTGAGGGTACCACAGGTAAAATTATAATTTTCAGAGGACAAAAGTGTGTTGAAGCATCTCTTGTTTTGCTACTTAAACTTAATTTTAGCTGAAAGACAGAGGCAAAAACCCTGCTTTTTGATAAACACAAAACTTTCTCTGTCATCTCCTTTCCTCTTACCCAGTCACTATGGATAACAAATACACATTGTCTTGTATTTTTCCTATATTTTTGTTGTATTGGTATAAATTTGCTAGGAACATTAATAGAAAATCAGACAACCACCCTGACTTTTTTCTTGGGAGAGTCATGCAGACACCTTGCAAAAACCTTAACTCTATCCCTAAAATTGCAGAATGCAGGCCAGCCAATGTAGAACTGGATTTACAATCTGTAAACTGACAGCTAGTTCTTCCTCCGTCCACTGTGCATGGAAATTAAAGGGCCATCTCTTTAGACTTAAATTTTCATAACCATGTTCTTCTGTTTTTCCTTTTAAGAGAATGCCAGCCTTGTTCTCAGCTCTTAGTCCTTTTTAAAATATGAATATCTGTCATTAATCTCCACCCCCATGTCCTGTATCCCAGATACCTTTCACATGGTATGACCTCACATTTACTGATATTTAATGCTTCTCAAAGCTTAGTTTGGGAAAATGATATTTATAGAGAACTGCCTGAAGCTTATCCCTTCATATAGAAACTCTAAATTCTACTCTTGGATTTGGTGAGGTCATTTGTGAATTGTGTTTTGCATATTATTCTTTCTCTTGACTTTCTTTTGCTTTACCTAAGGGCAAGTCAACTTCTCCACTTCCTTATTTTTAACCTTTTGTATTATAAACTGATGAAAGTTACTTTATGATATTTTCTATGATTTTGTGCTGATTTCACCGAATGAAAGGTGGAAGACTTGTCAAATGTTCATGGTTGAATAGACTATAGAAATCTATAAACATATACTTACACAAAGATAAGTGTTGTCAATTGGTGTATCTATCAGTTCATTTCCCAATATTAAATAAACCAGTAGTATAAAATTCTTATGCTACCAGTATGTTACAAAGGATTGTTGTGGTTTTATCTAAATCAATATTATTAAAGTAGAGGAGGGGCGGAGGGGCTACGGATAGTATTTTGTCATTATCCTGTATTCATTTGCCTCACAGATTAGCTATTAATTGATCCTAAAACTAGAATTTCCTTTCCTTCAATGGATTTTAAATGACTACCTTGCCCTTTGCTTGTTTAATGCCTATTGTGCTTTACCTATAAATTAGAGTCATAGATGAATGATGAAAGTAAAAGTCATTTATAAATTCATATCTATTCTGAGGAAAAAGGTTTCAGGAAAACATGTAGTTTTCCTAAAGCAGAGCTACAACAAAATATTTTACTTGAATCAAATACAGTTTTGGTTAACATTAAATATCTTTCTTGCCTACCATTAAAGGTCAAAATAAATAAAAAATAAAATGATCTAGCTGGGCGTTGTGGTGCATACCTGTAATCTCAGCACTAAGGAGGCTGAGGCAGGAGGATTGCTGTGAGTTCGAGGCCAACCTCCGCTACAGTGAGTTCAAGGCCAGCCTGAAACTCTGTCTCAAAAAGACTTTAAAAAATCTATGTGTTAGTCATCAGTGTTCTGCTTTTGCAGCTTTTTATAATATTTGACTCAGTTATGTACATAACTTCTGATGTCTTTGAAAGCTGGGAGAAAATATTGGAAGCTGATCACATACTTGGAGATGGTTATCTCCTTAAAGTTATCAACTGTTTCTGGATCATATTGATGAAGTCGGGATTCTCCTAAACTGCAGTCCAGTGGATGCCATTTAAGTGAGCTGTGCAGTGGGACTCAGTGGGGAGGGACCAGAGGGTCTCAGCCTGCCGGGCTGCAGAAGGCCAGTGCGGACAGACCATCTGGTCAGAAGGCGTTCGGGACACATGCAGCTGGCTGTCAGAGGTGCAGGCACAGCTCTGAGAGAGCACCAGTGCAGCCTACATGTCACCTGTGGTGACTTTGTGCTGTCTCTGCAGTGCGCCCCCTACAGAAGCTCATGTGGGTTGACTGAAGTTTCACTGATCTAGAACTGCTATCATAATTGAAGTTAATAACATCTGTTGACCATTGTTGGGTGCTATTCCAAATGCCTTTAGTTAAAAATCCTCAAAGAAAACTACAGTTTTCTCAGCAGTGCTGTGTAGTAGGTGCAGAAACAGCAGTGTCCAGCAGTTACTTTATCCACCCACTGGCTTGGCTCAGGCAGCAGGACCAGGCCTGCGCATTTGACTCCAGGGATTTTTCATGTCTGAGCTGATTCTCGATGCTTACAAGATGAGTACACATTCTAAGACTTTCTCTAGGGGAAATTTTATATCTGTTATTAACTGTAGTGTGGTTTATTTATAGTCATGAATTGCAGGCATGTGGACTTTTAATTAATATAGAAAATATAGATTAATGAAAAATGTTTTCAATGCTGTGGAATGAATAACTGATTTAATTTGATAACTTTCTATCAAATTCCAGGGGAACAATAGCTTTAAAGATATTACTACTACATTGATTTTCCTTATAAGTAACAACAGAATAATTAAATAAATATTGATGTTTTATACTGAGAATTACTATAAAGATTCAACATTAATTGATTAATATTTATAATGGGGATTGAATTTAGGAGTTTTGCACTTGGTTAAATCCTCAACCTTCTTCTTATTTTTATTTTGAGACAGAGTCTCACCAATTTGCTGAATTTTCCAGGACTGGCTCAAATTTGCAATGATTCTATCTCAGCCACTGGGATTAGAGGAATGGACCATCATACCTGACTTCCATATGTATTTTATACAACCTAACTAAAAACTACAGAATTCTGGATAAAATTTTACTTATAGCTTTGTATATGAACTTGGTGACCTTTGTGGTTCTTTCTGGTTCTCAGATTGCATGACCATCAGTGTAAGGGTTCCATTCTGCTAGGATAATCTACAAATGCTGTCCAGCAGGGTCAGAACTGTGGTGTGTGTGTATTTCTAGAGGAGCACTGTGCTCCTCGAGTGTCTACACAGGCACTGAGGTGGCATTGTGACTCTGCTCCCGTGGCAGAGCAGCATCCAGGTGGCACTGAGTATGACGCCAGTCCTGCCATCCCCAGTTGTCCCTGCAGCTGGAGGAAGGATGCTGTGCCTGCAGTGACTTTCTGCCCTGTCAGAGCACCTGCCACTCTAAACCTGCAAGCTGTGCCTTGTGATGCTTATTGGTTTATACTCTTTGTGACACTTGTTAAAAGCATACCTCCCTAATACAATGATGCTTTCCCTTCATTTAGGAGACTTTAAAATAAACATGAAATCAGAAACATAGATTTTTGAGTTCCTTGGGTGATTTTTCCATTTAAAGGCAGGGTAACTTTTGAAGTATACAACTCATTTTAGCAAATTCTTTCTTTTCAGTACAGCTTTGGGATAATGAAAACAGTCCCTCGGTCCTCTCTGGCACATAAACATTTCCAGTTTCCTTTGGAGTATCATGCATAATTGCTGCTCAACAAATGTTAAACAAAACTCTTCATAGCCACTGGAGATTGCTGGTGGATACATCTGGGCTGTAGGTCTGCACTGTTTTCAGCAGAAGAGGATTGACTTGGCCACTTAATAATCTGCCCATGAAATGCACTCACAGTGCCTAGCACAGAGTTGCTGGTTAATGCTTATTGCTTGATAATGGGTGCTAATTTCTTCTGCTTTCTTGAAATATATAAACAGTGCCTATTTTTGGAACCATTTACTCTTGTGGCTTTAAAACTAGCAACTGAGAGAAATATATGATCCCATTAAAATTTCCTAACCATTTCAAGAATTAATTGTTTGAGTACAGTAACTCTTGCTCACATCCACTGAAATCATAGATGGTTTTTTTTTTAGCTATAGGTGCTTTACTCTGCCAGTGTCTAGAGCCTATCTAGCATACAGCCTCATGGACACCCCAGGGAGCATGTAGGGTGACAGTTCCTGCACGTTGACAGTGTACTCAAAATCAGCATCTGAGCTGAAGCTTCACTGCGGGTTTTGCCTAAACCTGGATATACTATACCTATTTTTTAACCATCATGCATACATTAAACAAACAAGAGTCCTTGCAAAACATCATCACAAAGAGTAAAATGAAACAGGGAAAAATGCAAAACAGTAAAGAGTTTAATAAATTACTATCAGAAAGAGACCTTGTGCTTACCACTCAGCATAAGAAAGAGAACCTTGCTAGAACCTCTCCCAGTGTTCATTACAATCCGAACCATGTCCTGCTAAAATTAACTCGAGTTCCGACTTCTAGCATAGCTGATATGCTTTACACTTACTACTTTCTGACAGTTTCTATTCCTTTGTCCCTCAAAGGTTAATTCTCAAACACTGTTGCTGAGCTGTCCCTGCTTTATTTTTCCTTCCTATCTCTCCTTTCTTTTCACAGTTTTGCTCTTTGAAATGTAGTGTCTCCCAGTCCCTGTTTTTAGGTTGCAGCCCCCTCTGCATTCCACGGTGTTTGTCTGGCCCCTCTGTTTTGCACATTGCCAAGACCACACTTTGTGCACAGTGGTGGAACTCTCTATTTTTATACCAGCAGGTATTGATAACCAGTGCCTGGATCTACTAATTCATTATGTGATGTAAGCTGGTAATCTGTCACGGCTTTCGTACTATCGTGGTTTTCATGTATTAGCTAGAATTCTAAAGATATGCTTCTGCCTTTCTACTGTTTTGCAGAATGAATGCATTGTTTTTTCACTTTGTGCAGTGGGCTTTGGAGAACATAAACTGGCTACCAGAGTTGGTAAAGGCACTTATTTTAAAGTATTTTTACAAACTGTGGGATTATAATATATCTGAATGGTTTCAGTATATTATTCTCATCCTTGTTGAAGCTATAATTATTGCATTTTAGGCCAGTGAGACCGTTGTTGAAGTTTTTCCGTAGGTTCCTTGGTTTTTGACATGATCTCAGTGGTCTCTGATCACCCCCTCTCTATCTGCTATGGTAAGAATTCCAGTGTTGTCAAGTCCTCTGTGAATTCTCACCCATGAATACCGTATTTATTGAAGAATCTCTGATTTGTTTTAGTGGAAGATGGCTTATAGGACCACTGTCTTAGCGCTGGAGATACTCAAATATTTGTTATTGTTACTGTGAATTTTCAGTGGACCAACACTGAACATTAAACAGAGCTGAGTACTGACTATAAATGTCTCAAGAGTTTCCACTGACCCTCTGAAAACAAGCTAGGTCTAAGTGATTTTTTTTTTACCTCTATATTACATCAAAGTAAGATCCATACCACATAAGCTTTTGCTCTAAGAGTGCCCCATACGGTAAACAGACTCCAATGTGACCCACCGTGGCTCCACACTGTTTTGCATCTTATGATGCCCTTGTTCTCCTCTGTGGGAGAGAACATCCTGTTAATGGAAAGAACATAGCGGTGATGATGGAGTGTCACTGTGTGATTATGACAGAAGATGACTTCTTCTTAGGACACTAAGTGTAGAGACTCTCTTGCTGGCTGAAAGAAGTGCCCATTAGGGCCAGGATTCCATGTTATTCCTAGAAAGCTCAGGTGGATTCCAGAAGATGACCAATGGCCAACCCCCTCCTAACACACACACACACACACACACACACACACACACACATACACACAGAAGCTCCTAGTTTTATAGCTGCAAAAAACTGAAGACTGCCTGTGACCTTCTCAGTAGAACAGAGGGTTCTTCTATTGTCCGCCCTTCAAAATCAAAGCCCAGCCCTGAGCAACCTTTTATCTGCAGCCATGTGAGGCTATAAGCAGAGCACACAGTTAAGCCAAGCCTTGGTTTCTGTCTCACAGAAAATCTGGGCTAGTACATTGCATCTTTTAAAGCCATGAGGCGTTTGGGGCAGTGTTCAATGCAGCAATAGAAAATGAGCATATTCTGTATTTACATGCTGGCCACAACTTATACATAGAATGGTTTCAGAACTACTGACATTTGATTAGTGCAGCATGAGGGAGGGAGGGAGAAAGGCAGGTGGGAATTATGTGTTCTCTGTCTCCCCTTTAGCAAACAGCGATCCTATCCTTGGGATGTAAAATTCTGCAGATCGTGTTTTCTTTCCTTCAGTATCTAAAATGCATTTCTACATGTTTACTTTTACTTTTAGATGCTTCTGTTAAGAGATCTGATGATGACCACATTTTGTTTCCTTTATAAGTCACTTTTAAGATGTCCAAAGTATTTTTTTCTTATTTTAAATTTGTTTAACATATTTTTAATTTTGAAAAAACTGAGGTGATATTTTATTTATTTATTTAACATACTTTTAATTTTGAAAAAACTGAGGTGATAAAAAGTGTGCATATACATTCAACATGAACCATCAGTTAACTTTTTTTAATTTCAAGGAAAAATTCTTAGAACTGATAGTACTTAGTATTAGTTCTACTCTACTGCTTTGGTTTTCTCCAGGAATTCTATTTGTCTTCTACATATGTCAGCAGTTATCACTCTATTAAATTTACTGAAGCTCAAATTTCATTTTTTGAACTTTACATTTTAAAAAATTTTTATTCTATTTTCATTGTTTCTGTATTTTATAGTTAGTCTAAATAAAAAATGTGATTATCCCTTATCTATATTTCTTTCTTTAAAAATTTCATTTAACAACTTTTCTAATGCTAATTTACCTTCATCTCTATCTTTCCTGCTATGTTTTAGCTTCATTTAAGTACTAACATATAAACTTGACCTATTTGGGGGGACAGGTCTGTCTGGTTTGTGCTTGTGACTTGTGGAATTGTTACATGGATCTGGTTTGTCTTGCTCAGTGCTGAATCTGTGAGCTTGGGTTTTGACCATGCTCTGCTGAGCATTTCTACATGAAGGCAGATCCTCTGACCTTCTAGCAGGATGTATGGTTAAGATGTTTTCTAAATTGATGTTGTTACCTCTTTTCTTATTTCCGTCTTGGAGTTAGGCAATATGATACATTCCTCTTATGATTTACTGGCTGTCACCTCTTTGTGTTTTAGATTTTTATTGTCCCCAGTCTGCTCTAATTTTGCCTGTACTCTTGTACATTTTCCTAGTGTGATACCATGCCCTGAAGTAGATGCAGCATCAATTTTGGGAGACTTTGGGAACAGCCCTGCTGTTTAGGACTTCCAGGGGTGCCTGTGCCTACCTACCTGTCTATTGGGAGAAGCTCTTCCGCTGTTCAACTGCTAATTTTAAATTGCCCCCCCCTTATTTATATTATTGTCCTTATTTGGGGGTTTGTCAGACACCCTGGGCTCACTCTTCCTCACCTGGAACAGGTGCTAATGCCAACTTTCACTTACATTTTTGGTTTGTGGAGAATCGTCATCACATATTGGCTCCTAGTGACTTGGGATGTGCATTATACCTGTCTAGTCAGTATTTCCTAGAGCACTCCAGAAGATCCCATGCTCCACATCACCACTGCCTCCATGTGCCTGAGTTCTTGACCTCTTAGATCTAAACCCAGATGCCTCAATTTTCTGATCTACATCGTGTGCTTTTAGATCTTTCTCATTCTATTTTCAACCATTCCAAATCTTCAAGTCTGTGTGCACTCCCCAATTTTCTAGTCCCTAAATCCTATTCTTTTCTGTCAGAATCCCAGGAATAGTCCCACATTTTGAAATACTCAATAATAAGAGTCCTCTTATTCTTTTAACTGAAAAAAATCCATTAATGTTCCATTGTATTTTAAGCTAACTTTCTGGTATGACTAGACACAGAGGCATAACTGACAAATTATTTCAGGTATTAAGAGTTGTGTTTTTAATACATATTTGTTTAATTTATCTTACTTAGTACCCTTTAAAATTCTTAGTAAATTCTAAGTCATTGCCATCCTCCAAATCCCTGCAAAGGCTCCTCTCCCTTTTTAGCAGATCACATTTTTCACACACTTCAAAGGAAAATCAACTCCATCTGACCCTATATCTTTTCCCCGATTCTAACCCTCATCTTACTCAAGTAACTCATTTTTTCCTTCTCCTTCCTTCCTATCGGTGTTTTTGTACGCATTTTTAATTTATAGTATTCTATAACTGCCACTGTACAGTCAATCCTAAACCTGCTTGGAAACTCGTTTTCTAGTTGCCTCTCAATACTTTGTCACAAGACCTTTGTCCTCGTCATTCTTCTAAATAACATTTCTTGGTTTGTTACCAAGTACATTACCAATGATGTCCTGGGCACTAGACTCCACGAATGTGGTTCTCCCACAGCGTCTTGTGTTTGTATGTGCTTAATGCCAAATTGTGTTTCACTTCTACATTAAAGCCTTTATTTCCAAATATTCAGTAATTTTAGATATGTATGAAGTATAAAGAACCTAGATTTTCTGTAGCACATTTTTTCCATTGGGTTTTCCTTTTTGGGGGTTTTTGAGAGTCAGTTTGGTTTTTCAACACTAACCGTTCCCAGTCCTTTTCAGGTCTTTTTGATGGTATTTCTTTTCCACTACTTATCCACAGCCCCACATTTTGCTGATTTCCCTGTGTTTTTTTATTCTCTCTCTCTGTGCTTCCGGGCTGACTCTACGGCTCCTTTTCTATGCATACTCTCCACTGCTTTAACTCAGAACTTCACAGTATCTAGCTAATGCTGCTTTATCTAGTAACTCTCACCAACTTTCATGTCTCATATAAATGATATGCCTATTGTGTATTTCTTTAAAAGCTCAAACATGATCAAAATTAGAATTAGTAGGTACTTTATAGCTGAGTAATATTCCATTATATAGAAGTACCACAATTTTTTTAACCAACTCTCAGTGGATGGACATTTGGGTTGCTTCCACAATTTAGCAATTACAAATTGTGCTGCTATGAACATGGGTGCACATACATTGCTGTGATATGATGTTTTCAGATCTTCTGGGAAAATACCCAGAAGGGGAATAGTTGGGTTGAAAGGGACGTCTAGACCTAGTTTGCCGAGGAATCTCCGAACAGATTTCCACAGTGGTATCACCAGTCTGCATTCCCACCAGCGGTGGAGAAGAGTTCGTATTTCTCCCCAGCCTTGCCAGCATTTGTTATTGGTTGATTTCTTAATGATAGCCATTCTTACTGGGGTGAGATGAAATCTCAATGTTGTTTTAATTTGCATTTCTCGAATGGCTAATGATGTTGAACATTTTTTCATGTATTTATTTGCCATTTGTATTTCTTTATCTGAGAAGTGTGTATTCATTTCAGATGCCCATTTTTGGACTGGGTCTTTGAAGGCTTTTATAGGTCAATGGTCACAATTAGAGACCATACTCATAAGTGAAATAAATCAGACCTGCATGTGTAAGCAACATATTGTCTCACTATTGTAAGAACCTGAAAGAGTGCATAGAAACTAGGACGTATGATAGACATTGTGAAATGAAAGAAAAATCCTCAAAAGTAAAGGGCAGTTGGGGTGTGAGAAAAGAGAAGGGAAAGAAGGGGAATTCATGTATGTATGTATATGAAGGAGAGCTAACAGTTGTACTGCTGTCTTCTATTGCTTTACTCAAAGGAACAGTTAATGATTACTTGTTTGATCAATATTGCATGTCCCTTATTTGTTTTGCTGAGAAACCACTTTGAAGATATCAATTGTAATACAACAACCATTGTTAATCTCCTACCACTTTGTCTGTAACTGCATTGTTTGTATTGTTCTTATGCTATTTTGTAAATGGATGTCTGTTTGTTAATGTTTTCCTTTTATTTTTAAAATAAAAGGAATTGAATTACTAGATACTAAGGAGCCTGAAAAAATTGAGTACTATTTAAATTTTAATTTCTATAAACTTCAGTAATATGTACATAATTTTTGCATGCTATCTTATTTTTGATACTTGAGTTCTAACTGTATATCTTTAACTGGTTTGATGTAATGATTTTATAGGAACTTGTCCTCATTTATATGTATCATCGGAATTGTGAAGCTAGTAAATCACTTCTGTTTGTGCGTAGAAAAGGGAAATAGTCATAATTTAATTTGTCATTGAAATCTTGTTTCTGTAATGGGTGAAATAAACTTAATGAACTACTTAATAGGAGTACTTTTCTCCACTGAAGCATATTTTGAGAAATGTGAGAAACCATAATTATCAATCCACAATGCTTCATTAAGACCATTTACAGAAAACACATTTTTCATCTTTAATGATGCAACATGAATAATTTCATGCATTTTCCTCTAGTCTTTGTTATCAGTTCAGAATATTTGTGATGATTCTGGAGTCACCTTTAAACAAATAGACTGTTTTTACTGTTTATTGTTTTAATCGTGCCTTAGAGGTAGACACATAACATCTGTCATTTCTGGACTCAGACTCTGAGTTTGCTCGGATCTGTAGATTTTCTTTGCTACCGTTCTTTTGGAAATGCTGATGTTCATAGGGTTCTGGATATGCAACGGAGAGTGCGGAGACGTTTGTCTCCCACTAACTCCCTGCTGGGTGCACTTCTGTATTTCATCCAGAAATAGGAAAGGTATCTATCACTCGTTTTGGTGGACTTTATCTTCAGATTTCTCAGCACCACTAGGTAATGTTCAGCCTCCAAAAATTTCTGGCTGTTGTGTGCAGCCGCTTGTTGTTCCTCGGAAGCTAAAGGCCAGACTGTGAGGTTGAGCAGGGGAGGATGTAACCATCGCTTTCCTCTCCTGGTGCCCCATGGTGCTCAGTCCTCCCTGACCGCTCCCTGCGGTTGTGCGCTGAGTCAGACAGGAAGCCTCTGTGTCCCAGTGCCGAGACTGGGTAAGAGCTCGTGCCCCAGGGCCACACGCAGGAGGGATGCAAGGAGAATAATAAAACACTTGGTTTCTGTCATTCTCTCACACGTTAAAGTTAGAAATATGTTCAGTTTACCATGGTGTTTGGTCTGTGGGAGATTTTTACATTTTTCTTGTTATAGCCATTGTTACTTCCTTGATTGTTTCCAATAAGGCAATAGTAAATTTGAGCAGCAGCTAATATGATGAAATCTGTTGGTGATAGATAGCTTGTCATAAGCATATACAGTATGAGTATATTAAATAATTTACTGTTAAATTTGCATATGTTGGGATTCTTTTGATTGCACAGAACAGAAATTCAACTTCACTTGACTTTATCATGAGGAAAATTGAGAGATTGATTCTGATGATGTCTCATACCTGAATAAAGGTTTTAGCATTCAAGTTCTAGAGCATACAGTATCCAGCAGGATGCAGAAACAGCTAGTGCATAGGACTCGACTAACTGTAGAGCCCCAATTTCTTCTGTTTTATGAGTTTCAACTTCATTCTCTTTTTCATTCCCTTCACTACCTTTTCAACTCTCTTTAAGTACGTGATTCCTAGACATGAAGGAAACATGGCTTCAGGGTCCTTTGCCTTGAATTTCATAGGTCAGCCTCATATAAAAAAATAAGCTTTTTCTACCAAGTGTCCATTTAAAAATCATAAATGAGGACCCTGGTTGGCATGAACTAGGTCATTTGTAATCACTTTGACTTTACCAATGTGGAAGGCAGATGTAGTGATTAAAAAACATGAACTATTTCCCTGAAAGAAAAAGTGCAATATAGAACAAGCAGTGAGAGTCCTGTCTATATCTGTAGGAATTTTCTGTGATATCTGGTAAAATTGAGTTTTTAACATACACACACATGTACGTACATACACACATACTGTACAAAATAAGATCTTTGGCCCTTTTCTTATCTGAAGACAGGCTTTCATAATCTTTAATGGTTTTCTTACTATGTTTTCTTAATATGTAGGTCATACTGACTGGGAAATAATTCAATCCCAGTCCTACATTCCCCTTAGTTCCCTTTTAAGAGATGAGTCCAACCTTGGCTCAGTCTTTTTCGAAAGTAGCTCTTTTAATGATGAATAATCAATTCCCATTGCTAACAACTATTTTCTTCATTATGTATTCTTAGATAAACTCACTGTCGTATTTGATTTATTATAACTTGTAATTAATTTCTTGAACTATTTCCAGTAAACACTGTTTTGTTTATTCTTGACAGTATACTTATACTAAATACTTCAATCTGAATCATCAAAGATGGGAGGAAAAAGTTGAGTTTAAATATATACATATTTCTTTTTTATAGAATATGAGAATTTATGAACATATAAACTTTAGCAATGAAAAGCAAACAGTATCTTCAAATAAGAAAAGGTAAATGAAAAAAACAAAGGAAAAATACAATTCTGTAGTTTTGTCCTATTATCATTGAAGGCACTTCTGTGAAAACGTGTTCTAGCTTGAATACTCCCTGGGAAAAAGTTACCATTTAATATAGTTAGAAGACATTTTGGAAGGTCTCTTTCCACTGATGCACTTTGACAGAGCCCTTGACTGTGTCCTTCTGTCTTACTCAGTTCTAGCTGTCTCTATATGTTTCTTCGTAATTTAAGCAAATTATTGTTTCTTAAAATTTCTCCTTTGATAGCATGTTTGTTAAAATTTGCATACTGTTTAGACACAATTTCAATATGTAAGAAAATATTCTTGACCAATGGGTAACATTAGGAAAACACTGTACTTTTCTGAATCCTTCAAGGATGAAGATTTATGTTCTTATAGAAGTATTTGGACTCAGTGCTTTCTGTCTTTGTCTTGGTTACTTTTCTTTCATTGCTGAGACAAAATACCCAATGCCAAAAATGAAGGGAGGAAAGGTTTATTTAGCTTACAGTTTGTGGAGGTTTCAGTCCATACTTGGCTGGTTCTGAGGCAGAGTGGCACATGGCAGAGGACAAACTGTTCATGGCAGCACAGCACAGCAAAAACAACCAGCAAAAGGCAGGAATGGCTGCAAGCAGCCTCCTTTCTTCCCTTACATTGTAAACAAGCTACCCCCACCCAGACAGTGTGTAGCTCTCACATAACCTCCATGCACTCCACTTGCACAGGCTCAGGATGTATACAAAGTAAGCACCCTGGCTTCCTGCCGAA
>PVLD010024939.1:9779-24687 GCA_004027595.1 Dinomys branickii
TACTGTCCAGCTATATCATGAACTCAGATCTGGAGAAGTTGGTTCTACTTTTCAGGAAGCTGATATACAGTCCTGTGACAATGATGCCTCAGAGACTGTTTCCCAGCTGATAGACAACAATGAGGCTAAATTCCACTTGGGGCCTATTGAAGAAACTGACAAAATGGAAATCTAAAATCTAAATAAGTCAAAGTATATAGAGATCATTGAGCTGAAAATTACCAGTTTTCTTAAGACACAATCAAATACAAAGAATGTATTCATGATCGTATTCATTATTGTATTTGAGCCAAATTTTTCTGATGATAGAGCTCTGCTAATTGACAAACTCTGACTTAGTCAATTTAAATTATAAATTTCTAAAATTGTAAGAGAGTTAAGTGCTAAGTCACGAGGTAGCCAGCCCACCTCGTAGGAAAAATGTAACTCTCAATAATTCTCTCCTTCCCTTCCCTGATTCACTTTGGTTCCCCTTGGCCACAAAACCCAAACCTGCCCTCATCTGCTTTGGCAAAACCCTGACGAACAGCTCACCTCTCTTGGCTTGTTCTGGCCCATGAACAACCCAACCTGCTCAGATTGTTCTGATGCTCAGACGCCACCTGCCAACACCCACCCTGAAAAAGAGCTTAAAAGCCCACACTTTGTTCAGCTCGGACATCTCTCATGTCAGAAGGTCTGGTCTGGATCCATGTGGGTCTCAGTTCTATCATTAACTATAATTCAACTTGGTCAAAAATATATTGGAGTGCACTCTGATTTTGTAAAGATATTTGTTTTTTCTGGGTACTTGTTTGCGTGTTTGTCTCTCATTCAGTGAACAGCTGTTCCCCTTTATATTGAGCTCAACCATTTTTCCTTTATCATTTCTTCATAATACCATTGGGTTATATATTTAAAACCATGCTTTCACCTAAGTTTCCAACTGGTTTAAAAGATATCAAAACTAAGATGTTTAACTATAGTCCTTAGGATGAGAAATTATTGGGTAGGACTCCAACTGGGTGAATAGGGGAGTGGCCAACCTTCATTCATTAATAAGGAGCCCCCAGTGATCTCCATAGTCTCTTGGGTAACACCACCATAATTGGGTCATTTGGTGGAAAGAAAGTTTTTCGGTAAAAATTACAGTAAGGTTTTCTCATAAAAGATGCTCTTGGTACAAAACTAAATTTAAAAAAGGTTTTCACACAGGTATGGTAGTTTATTAGTGTTAACCTCAGGGTGTATGTAATATATTCATGATTCTGAATCTACAGATCTCCCAAAATGTAAAACAAAGATTGTTTATTGTGATAAGACTTTCCTTCAGATTCAGACCTCTGCCTTTAACAAAAACTTAGATAAAAGCTTCTTATGTATTAGATAGAGATAACTGATTAAAATGGTCATGTCATGTCAAAATCAAAATTTAAATATGCTACAAAATGTCATTATGACTGTCATGTAGCAATGTTATGTATGATTTTTGATTTCTAAATTGCTGTATAAAAATATGTAACTTCTTTGTTAACATTCTATGAGTATTGAAATATTAGGATATCCAGAGCTGTTAAAAAATGATGGTTCCATTTTTATGTTTTAAGGAGTTTGCTATTCAGACCAGATTCCAATTTTAAGTTTACTGCCTCCCTTACAATGTTTTGTCATCAATCTTGTTGGCTGGATGTTTAACAACTGAGATGTGGGGACCAAAAATGAGAGAGATAAATTGGGCTAAGAGGACAGCCAATAGTTTGGCCATGCCATCCGACGTCAGTGAAGACTCATCACATTAGAGAACCTCTGCTGTGACATCCTATAACTCTATTGAGTCCCTGATTTTCTGATCAAGGAGATTATGGGACCACAGAGAAAAGTGATTCTATGATATAGAGTGTGCCTAAGGAGAGTCACCAGGAGAGAAAAAAATCTCAAGCTTTCTCAGAAAGCACTCTCGTCAAGCAAGGGCCGTGACTCATCAAGATTGCTGACGCTGACAGAAGTTAAGGGATGCTGTATTTGGTTCCAAGATGATTCCTGAGGTGACTTAACTAACCTTGATATTTAGCAAAAGGCTAAATTTTTATTTATACAGGTCTCACTTTAACTTGGTCTTGAACATCCAACAGAAAAGTAGAAACACAAGATGTAAAGAAGCAATGTCACAGTAACAGGTCAGCTGTAAAGGGTTCAAATCACCAAAAACCTCTGACAATTGCCAGCTAGACTATTAACTAAGCACTGTTATGGACTTTGGACTATATTCTTCAAGCACAGCTTTTCCAGCTTCAAGTGAACACCCATCACTTCTGCAACTAAACAGAAAAGGGAGAGATGTTCGCAGCTGCTGAAGCTGGAAAATAATTACACTTGTAGGATGAAGCCAGCCTGAGAACAGGGGAGGTCCTCAGAGTAAACAAGCCTCTTGGAATAAACAATCTTTGTAACTTGTTAACTGGTTGCTGGGCAGCAAGGTGGAAATTAACTAACCTGTCCAGGGTATAAATAAACGCCCCTACCGTTGAAGTCAATCCTCTTGCTCATCAGGCAAGAGGTAACTCCGCCTGACCCCAGCTATCTCTTGTCTTTATTTTCTATCTCTTGTCTTTATTTTTTAAATCCTCTCACCATTTTCCGCAGGGGACCACTGAGAGACCACCGAGACCCACACAAGGGCACCAGATTAAGGGTGTGGGTGCTCCCCACCCTGAGTAGTTTGGATAAATACAATGGATAGAAAGAGCTATGGTCATCCTTTTCTGCTTTGCTACCTCCTGTCTAGTATGAACTGTTTTCTCTATAATGCCTGCTGTGCCTCTGTGCCTTACAGCCAACTGATTATGTGAGCTAAATACGCAGTACTTCCCTTAACTTACGAGTGCTGGGTATTTTGTCTCAGCAATGAGAGCAGTAACTAAAACAGGCATACACTCGCAACTTCTTTAACATCTTGGAAGATTAGATGTTACTAATTAGAACACAATATGTTTTGTGTACATTATGTACATAACACATTGCAGAGACCTACGGACACTGGGCCACCTCTCTCTCAACACATTTCCTCTGCTCCTAAGAGCAGGGGAGGCCAGGGACACAGTGCACAGATGTGACGGTTTCCCATGTGGCCACCATCTCATCAGGATTCCACACAAAAGCAGAGCTCTGGCAGCCAGCAGGACTGCAGATGGCAGCTCAAGGCTGACTCCATCTCTGCTGCAGCGGATTCCAAGCTGTGGGACAAGCCTGCCCTTTGCTGGTGAGTCAGGCCGGGTGAGAGCAGTTTTTGTGAGCAGTGACGGGTGTCCACCCATACCAAGTCAGCATGGTGGCCATACAACATGGCACAGAGCCTAAAATAACAAAGCGTCCCTGCCAGACTAACTTCTGCCTTCTTTCTTCAATCTAAGCACAATTTTCCATTTTATTTTCATGCACGCATGATCCCTCCTTCCCAGTCAGCCTCTATTATGTCACTTGGACCACCCCCCAAAACTCCATTCTCAGCTGAGCCCAATATATCCTTGTCTCCCTCCTCTCGTCTCCTCCTTAGAGGGTCCTTGTGTCTCTTTAGCAGCCCTCCTGTGCCCACAATAAAGTCTTTCTTTACCTCTGTTCCATCTCCCACTAATGCTAAACCTTACATTTTGGTGCTGTAACTCAGGCAGTTTGGGGCATGTGGCTCTCAAGGTTAACCCCCTTGGTTTGTGCTCCCACTTGCCAATAAGCCACCTTTTCCTAACACCAATCCACCTAGATTCTCACAGGTGAGCCCCTCCTCACTGGGAGTTCCTGTCTCATTCTCTCTCACTCTCATAATCGTGCGCCCACACCAGGACTCTCTCACATCCTTTGGGATGACCCTCTGCCCTCTTGCTGATGACCAGGAAAGACAGCTTTGAGCACTTCTCACTCCCTCACACCCTACGAGGGGGACGATCCTCCAACAGGCTGTGACTAGGCTTTTAGAATTCAGCTCACCTTTAATTCAGTCACAAAGTGGGAAATACTGCTTCCCAACCATAACAATACACTCTGTTTGCATGTCTTCTAACAAATGTAACCTCCCTGGGTTTTAGACAAACCATAAAACCAAAACGACTAATCTTTTACTGCCGCATGGCCTGGCCTCAATACAAACTCAACGGCAGCCACTCGCCTGAAGAAGGCACTTTCAATTTTAATACCATGCAGGACCTACACAGCTTTTGCTAGTGCAACAGCAAATGGGGATAAATCCCCCACGTACAAGCCTTTATTGTTCTCAGGGCAGTCATGTGGGACAGCCCAAATCTGTTTGGCCCATTCCACATTACCAGATCCTTTATTTCACGCCCCTCCCAGTCCTCTCAATTATCTTCCTCCTGCTTTCACTCCACCTCCACCGGGTCCAGAGGCCCAACTTCCTCAGTCTCTTTAGTCTGCTGCCCCATTTCCTCAATCTCCTAAGCCCAACCCCTCAGTTTCCTCAGCCTTTTGTCCCTATATCACCCCCCACTCTCCTTGCCTTCAGCTGCCCCCACATCTTCCCTCTCTGCCCCTCCTTCGCCATTTTCTCCACCAGCTCCTCACCCTCGGTCTCACTCTTCCCACTCCCCCGCCATCTTGTGGTCTGCCACCATCTTGTTCCTCCTACCCCCACCCCCGCCATCTAGTCAGCTGCCTTCTTACAGTCAGCAACCATATTTCCAGCCTCAACTTACATGTCCTCTCAGAGAGCAGCCTTTCTTTGAGGGACTGATTCACATTCACATTCCTTTTTCCCTTTCTGACCTCTCCCAGATTTTTTGTAAACTAGGTTACTTCCCTGCCAACCCTCATATATACGTTAAAGAGCTACAATTTGTAGTTAATTCCTCTGATGTACACTACAAGGATCTTTATATCATCCTCACTTCTACTTTCTCTCCCCAACAAAATGCTCAGCTGTGACAGGCAGTCAAGCCAAAGCCAACCAGAGACATCAGACTAACCCTGACCATCCTGCTGGAGCAATTGTGGTACTAAATGCAGATCCCCACTGGGATTATCAGGGAGACAATGGCTCATCATGTACAGATAGTATGATTGGATGCATAATTGCAGGTCTTCATAAACTTTCTCATAATCTAACTATAACAAACTCACTGAGCAGATGCAATGCATTGACAAAAATCCAGTAGAATTCCTTACCCACCTTAGAAATACTCTAACCAAAGATAAAAACATAGACCCACAATCCCCCAACGGGATTGCTCTTACCAATTCTCATTTCATCCCTGAGTCAGCCTATGATATTCAAGCTAAATTTTAAAAATCTGAGCTCGGCCCTCAAGTCCCACAGGAGACCTTCTCAGTTTGGCCTTTTATGTCTGCAATAATACAGATCATGAACAAAAATTAGACAAACTAGCACATGCTAAATATCAACCTGACCTTGTGGCTGCAGCTCTCAGGTTGTCTACGACAAATAAACCAAAACAAGGTGGCACCGCCTGAGCCCCTCCTGGAAAATGCTTCAAGTGCACCAATGGACACTGGGCACAAGCCTATCCCAACCTGCAAACACTGCCTGGATCCTGTCCCATCTGCAATCTCGAGGGTCACTGGAAATGCAACTGCCCTGTCTGCCAGGAAGTGGCTAAGTCATCCAATTCCCTGCCCTCACAGGAGATCTCACTGCTGCCACCAGATTGGTCATTGGCTGACCTGCTTGTCATCGACACTGAAGAGGATTGATGGGGTTCAGGGTCCACAGCCCCCATTAAGGTATCTTTCTCAGAGCCCCAACTCTTGCTAGACATCTCAGGTGAGACACTCTCTTTTCTTGTTGACACGAGGTCTATATATAGTGTTCTTCCTGAGTTTTCAGGCCATTGCACTTCATCTCTCGTCTCTATTGCAGGGCTTGACGGCTGACCTACATGACCCCTCCAGATAGGAACCATTCCCTGCCAACTTCAAACACTATTCTTCACCCATAACTTTCTCATCATTCCAAACTGTCCTTCACCTCTCATGGACAGAGATCTCCTCCAAAACTTAACTTCCCTTTCACTTTCTTCTGCCTTACCAAACTCATCCTTCAGACTCACTCACTCTAGAATACCAACTCAGCCCCTCCCCTTCCTTCTTCCCTGTTGATCCTAAAGTCTGGGACACCTCCAATGCCACCTACGCTGCCCATGCTACTCCTGTTTCAATTTGCCTCAGAAGCCCATTGACCTTTCCCTGTGTTCCCCAACACCCTATAGCACCCAAACATCAACAGAGACTCAAACCCATAATCGAACACCTCCTAACAAATGGTTTCCTTAAATCCACACATTCACCTTACAATACCACTATCACCCTGGTAATCACCCCTAATGGTTCCTACCGTATAGTGCAAGATCTCAGGGTCATCAACAATGCAGTTAGACCAGTTCAACCAGTGGCACCAAACCCTTACACCATGCTGTCTTGTGTTTCCCCATCCACAACTCACTTTATGGCTTTGGACCTCAAAGATGCCTTCTTCACTGTCCGCTTACACTCTGATTGTGAGGACCTCTTTGTTTTCATGTGGACAGACCCAGATACCCTCCGATCCCTACAGCTCACACAGGCAGCCCGGACACAAGCGCTCAGGGATATCCTCACTTCTTTAGGGAAGCCCTTGCCACTGATCTTGCAGCGATCAATCTTAAACCGAGCACTCTTCTCCAATACATATGACCGCTTCCTCTGCTCCCCCTCCAATGGCCTGGCCATACAACACACAGCTGCTCTCCTCAATTTCATGTCAGATCATGGATATATGGTTTCTCCAGCCAAAGCTCAAATAGTCTCACCAAAAGTGAAATATCTGGGGCTCACCCTCACTCCAACCACCGCTTCGATTACTGGCAACCACAAAGCCCTCCTTCAGGACCTCCAAGTCACAGCTATAAAACAACAAGTTCTATCCTTCCTTTGTTTAGCAAACTTCTTTCATCTTCGGATTCCTAACGTTGCTTCCCTAGCTCAGTCTCTCTATAAAGCATCTAAGGGCTCCTTGTCACAAGCTCTCAACCCCACTATTCCCATACATTCCTCTTTTTACAAGCTACAAGCAGCTCTTTTAACAGCTCTGGCTCTGACTCTCCCAAACCCAACTCAACCGATTATTCACTTCTTGTCAAGGTCACAATGATGTGTGGGCTTTAGCATACCAAGAGGGACCTTCATTCCAAGCAGTAGCATACCTCCCAAAACAGCTGAACAGCACAGTGCTTGGATGAGACCCCTGTCTCTGAGCCCTTGCTGCAATAACCATATTAACACAGGAGGCAAAATGTTCACTTTAAGACAATCGATCACAGTACACTCACCTCATCATCTTAATGAGCTCATCTCTCACAAGACACTCCCCACCTTAATGACCGCTTCTCGCTTACTCAAACAGCCCCTTCTAATACTCATACAAGACCCTTGCATCAATATCTTCACCAGTGGTCCCCTCCAGCCAACCACTTTACTTCCCATTATTGAGGAGACATTCTCAACATAACTATGTTGAGGTCTTACAGATGACCCCTACTGCCTTCCCTCATATTAATAGCATTTTTCCCTACAGCTTCTTGCACATGGTTCATAAATGGTAGCTCAACCAACACAGACACTCAAAAGAGGATAGGATATGCCATCATCAACAGGTCAACAGTGATAGAGGCAGGCCCACTCCCACCTGGGACATCTTCACAGAACACAGAGCTTATAGCCCTCACACAAGCACTCACACTGGTGAAAGACAAACTCATAAACATTTACACAGACTCACAATATATATTTAGTATCCTCCACTCTCATGCCGCCATCTGGCAAGAAAGTGGATTCATTGATGCTCAGGGTACTCCCAACACCAAAGCATCTCTCATCTTCAAACTTAGAGAGGCAGCACAGCTTCCAAAGCAGATAGCAGTTATTCACGGCAGGGGACACCAAATACTATCAGATCCCGTTGTGCAAGGCAGTGCTTTTGCTGACACTCAGGCCAAATTAGCTTCTCAACAGCCATACTCTTCCGACCTTGTCTTGGTTACTTTTCTCTCCTTGCTGAGAGGAAATACCCAACACCCAAAATGAAGGAAGGAAAGGTTTACTTAGCTTACATTTCGTGGAGGTCTCAATCAATACTTGGCTGGTTCAGAGGCAGAGTGGCACATGGCAGAGAGCAAACTTCATAGCGGCAGCACACAGCAAATACCACAAGAGCAAAAGGGGAGAATGGCTGCAAGCAGGCTCTTCCTTTCCTTCGCTTACATTCTAAATAGGCTCCCCAACCCAGGGGTGTGTAGCTCTCACAAGATCTCCATGCCTTCCTCTTACACAGGCTCAGGATGTGTACAAAGTAAGCACCCTGGCTTCCTGCTGAGTCACTCAGCCAAACCTCCAGGCTCCCCAACTTAACACAATGTATCAACCATAACAGACTTCCTCCCTCTCATCCCAAATGCCATGTTCTCATCCCAGGACCCACCAGAACAATTAGATTTACTGCACAAACCTGGCTATCACCAAAATACACAGGAACTGATCTTTCAAGGATTAAAGCTTCTTCTCCCAGACCAACAAGCATTGACTATCATCACTCACTTACACAACTGCTTCCCTATAGGTACCCAGGCTCTATACAAACTCCTAACCCCCATCACCACACATCCCTCCCTAAAAACCACCACTCACTAAACTGCCACCATTGCTGCGGATATAGCTCAGTGGCATAAGTGCTTGCCTGGCAAGCCTGAGGTCATGAGTTAGATTCCTGATACAAGAAAAAAACCTGCCAACTTTTCCCAAGATCTCTCCTTAGGGACATTTACCAACTCCTTCTTTCCCAACCCACCAACTTTGTGGACACACTGCAGGTGAAGACTGGCAGATAAGACTTCACACGTATGCCTCACCACGGAACACATAGATATCTTCTCACTCTTATCTGTACCACCTCAGGGTGGACAGAGTTCTTCCCCACTGCTTGAGAAACCACTGATGTAGTCTCTAAGGTTCTTACACGGGATATTATTATCCCCAGATTTGGGTTACCTTGGACTATTCAGTCAGGTGATAGCCTGACATTTATCTCCCAAAGCACTAAACAGGTCGTTTTGAGTCTTAACATTACTTGGCATTTATACATACCCTATCATCCACAATATTTGGGCAAAGAATAAAGGGCAAGTGGACTTTTAAAAACTCACCTCACGAAAGTAATCTTAGTGCTACACCTACCTTAGCATCAACTCCTTTCCTTTAGCTCTAATTAAACTCAGGACACTTTCCAGGGTGTTCACTTTCCTAAGTCCATTTGAGCTCATGTATGGTAAATATTTTCTGCTTCACAATTTCTCCACCTCAAACAATTCCCCCCCTTGCTGACTATATGCAATCCTGTCCTTTATTTGATATCTGCTGGGACAACAAGCTGAACTCTCTGCCTTCCACAGCCAATAGATGCCTTATAGCCAAAGCCCCCGATAACTCCTGGAATCTTAATATATTTAAAATCTTCTAAGCATGTTGGATTACAGCCTAAGTGGTGAAGACCCCATCTCTCGTCCTTACGACACCCACAGTGATCAGAGTTGCTGACCTCTGTCCTGGTTCCACGTTACCCAACGTAAGTAGTGCCCGGATAGCCCTAACACCTGCAACCTTAAACTTTCATCTTCAGAGTGGTCTTCATATCTCCTGTCTCTCACTCGTCTCTGTCTCACCAAAGTCTCTGACAAACTTCAGAGCGAACTCGTACTGCTATCCTGTTTGTTCGTGATACCCTTTGTCTTGCTGACTCTTGTGTTTGCTGCTGGACTTTGGATCATTTCTCCAAAGGACTTTCATGTTCCACAAAAGATAGCTTTTTCACTATTCTACAGAGTAACAGTTTTTGGACTCTCCCCTCTTCTTATCCTGTCCTAAAACCTCACAAGTATGACCCGTTTTCTGGCCCTCACAATTGCTTACTACTTCCCTCATTCTCTGGCTCAGCTCTAAGACCAACACCAGCCTCCACTTACACATTTACCCTTACTTTAGCTGATGGGGGAATGATCATCTCAACCAACTTTACCCCCTTAATTCAACTCTTTGATTCATCATGCCCTACTGTCACCTTATGCCCTATATTGAGACCTGGGACAGGGGTACTAGAAATTGCAAAAATGAGCTCAGCTATCAGGTCAATGACTTGTTTCTAACCCTCTGCCCCTCCACACTTCTCAGACAACAATGTGTCAGTGTTTATCACCTTTATGTCAGTACCTGGGTTGTGAAACCATAGGCATATACCCCAATGGAGAAGTCTGGAAACAGATCCCCACATCTCAGCATGGTAGAAAGGTAGAGGAAAGACAGAACTAACCATCTGGAATGCAATCCACCCTCTATATCCCATAGGAAAAACCTGGGGTTTGCTCTTCTACAGCATAGGCTAGATGCCACAAGTTAATTTTACTGTAAGTCCTCAAGCAATAGTCCCATCTCCAATCCTCAATGCCTCGATGACCCCTAGCTCACAACCTCATATCTACTCACACAAAAACCATCCTCCCCTTATTCCCCAACTACCCTCGCATGCATATGACATTCTTTTATACTCCTCAAATCTCACTGAATATTCGCTCTGTGTCCCATACCTACAGGATCTATTTATGGCCACTTGTACACATTGGAATGCCTCCCGCCTATTTTACCCACCTAACCCAGTCCTAGTAGTCCCTCTCTCCCTCTCTATTTACAATCCTCATCCCTGGCCAGCTAACCTTACCTGTCTGTTCTCACAGTCTCAAATCTCCTTTAACCACATGGAAAATCTCTCCCACAGCACTCATATTACCAAACCTGACCAGGACGAGGCCGTCTGTCCACCCCAAGGGTGGATTATTGTCTGCCGAAAAGGGGCTTACATGTGCCTCCCGCCCCAGTGGACAGGGTCTTGCACCCTGATCTTTCTTGTCCCAGCCCTAACATTAAACTCTCAGGAAGCCATAGAGTTATCCCCTTTATCACAACCCCAAGAAACACATCTCACTCGGTACACAAGGGCTGTCCATATCCCCATCCTTATTGGCATAGACGTTCTCTCTGCCTTTGGAGCCAGCCTGGGGGAATGGGAATAGGTACGACCACCCATCTTTACAATCCACTTTCTCTCGAGCTCCACCAACAAATAGCGGACAGAACAATATCTGTCTATTCTCTCCAAAATCAGATAAATTATCTTGCAGCAGTCACTCTCCAAAACTACAGAGCTCTAGATGGGTGTTCTCTCACAGCCAAAGAAGGATGTACCAGCACTATGCTGGGAGATGAATGCTGCTACTTTGTAAAGGAAGCTGGAAGTATCATGGAGAAGGTAAAACATCTCCACAACTACCACAACAAGAAATGCCAACAGTTGAGTTACCAGTACGTTTCTTTGTCATGGTTATGGTGGGCTAACAGTTTCAGATCATGGGCCCCTCTCCTTCTCTCTCTCCTGGGCCTGCTAACCATGATAATAATCTTTCTACTCACAGTACCCTGTGTTTTTAAAATTTCTTCAAGATTTCTCCAATCTAGGATTCAATGTTTTACTGCCAGTGAGCTTCTTACTGTAGCCAAGACCCCTGGCACCAGCTTCCAGATGGACATAACCCATCATCCCATCAGCTCCTATCATGACAGCCCCTCAGCAGGAAGCAATTTGAGAGGTCTTCACCCCTTTCACCAACAAAAAGACCAGAATAATGGGTTTCTGCCCATGCCCACTCATCGTGGCAGCCATTCAATGTAGCCCAAAGCCTAAAAAGACAACACTCAACTAACTTCTGCCTTCTTGTTCTTCAGTTTAAGCACAATTTCCCATTTTATTTTTACACACACATGACCTCTCCTTCCCAGTCAGCATCTATTACATCACTGAGACCTCTCCCAAAAACCCTACCCTCAGCCAAGGCCAATGTATCCTTTGTCTCTCTGCCTCCTCCTCAGTGGGTCCTTGCATCTCTTCAGCAGCCCTCCTGTGCCTGGCAATTAAGGTTTTCCTTACCTTTGTTCCACCTCTCACTTGTGCCAAAGATTACAAGCAGGACAGAATTTTGTGTGGTAGTTTTCAAAATTGCTAATATAAAAAATGCTGTTTCAGTAAGAATATTGGTGTTTTCATTTACACATAAATACCAAAAATATAGTTTTTAAAATTATGGAGGAATCTGGGCATGGTGGCACTCTTCTATATTGCCAGCACTGTGGCAAGCTAAGGAAGGAGGATGACAAATTTTCAGTCAACCTGCAACTTCACCAGATCCTGTCTCAAAGATTTAGGCCAGGCATAGCTGCACACACCCGTAATCTCAGCACTTGGGAGACTGAGGCAGGAGGACTGGTATGAGTCTGATTGTAGCCTGGGCTACACAGCAAGACCTTGCCTCAAATACTAAAATAGATTTAGGTTTTTGTGATGACTCACATCTATAATCCTAGCACTCTAGAGGTTTGGACAAGGAGGGTCACTATAAATTCAAGGCCGGCCTGAACACTCTAGCAAGACCCTGTCTCAAATAAGAACTTTAAAGGCCTAGGATGTAGCTCTAATGCAAATGTATTGGATTCAGTCCTTTATACTAAAAACAAATAAATAAATTACGGTATGCCCTAGGCTAAGCTCAAATTTTTAACCCTACTGATTCAGCCTAACAGCGTCTTGGGATTAAATATTTGTACCACCAAAAGCAGTTGAAATTGTTTACATATTACTAAAAACGAATTATTTTTCATGAATAAAATTTAAATAGCATGAATAATTTAATTTCCTCAAATATTTTATTAATTGAAATGATCATGATTTGGTTGAGATTTTCAGTATTTTTTTTCTTTTTTGGCTTATATTCCTTTGAATACAAATTCAACTACACTATATTTTAAATATTAAGACAAATATTCAATCCAGTTTACTTTCATATATTTACACTTCGAAGATATCAATGGATAAAGCAATAACCACTGTTGAGATCATGTCACCTTGTCTGTAGATCAGTTGTGATTGTAATATTTTTTATGATAATTTGTGTGTGTTTGTTAATATGTTTTTGTGCTTTTATTTTTTTAAAAATAATAAAAAAAGGTGATAGGTTTGCTAATTAGCAACATTTAATCTTTCCACAATATTACCACAATCACATACCGCAAAATGTAATCATTCCACAGATTATATTGTGTGCCATAAATATATAATATATACATTTATTTGTCTGTTAAAAATAAAGTCTGTTACAGTGTACACGGAAAAAAGAAAACTTTCCAGCTGTTAAGCCAATATTTATTTATTTATTTTCTTGGTCTTGAGACAGGGTCTCGCTATGCAGTTTGGACTGGCCTTGAGCTCACTTTGTAGCGCAGGCTGGTCTCAAATTCACAACAACCCTCTTACCTCAGCCTCCCAAGTGCTGGGATTATAGACCTGAACCACCATGCCCAGCTGCAACCTGGTTTTGAATTTATTATGTAGCCCAGGCTGCCTGCAACTCAAGGGGATCCTCCCACCTCAACCTCCCAAGTGCTGGCATTACAGGCGTGTGCCACCACTCCCAGCTCTTGAGGGATTTTCAGCTCTCAAGCTAATCTTGCTTTTCTCATGGACATTTATCCCTAATCCAATCTTCCCTCTCTCTTTGTCTCAGTGCCACAGCAGGCAATTTCTTGGGAACCTAACATTGGGAAAGAAATGAAGCAGTTCTGCTACTGCTTGGAACCTGCACCGTTGTCCTCAACTTTGTGTACAAGTTGGCTCCTAACCACACATGCAGATCTGAATGCAGAGGTGCACCTGGGTGTTTGGAGCCCCTCACTCAGCACTTTCCAAAGCTTGCACGCAAATGGAGAGATTGAGACTCACATCTCAGCTTTCTTGTTCAGTGATAAACAAATCTGATTATTAGAGCCAGGGAAGGTGCTCCAGGTCTTTAATCCCACTATTCAGGAGGCAAAGGAAGGAGGATGGAAAATTGGGGCTGCATGAACTATAGGGCAAAACGTGGCCCAAAACACACACATATGCAGAGCACAGATATTTTAATAAGTTGATCCTTAAAGACATATTGAGAAAAATTTGTGCATATGGTGTATTTTTATGAGGTTTATGTGAAAACATCAAAAAGCAGGCATGAAAGAGAAAGTAGGATACTAGTTCAGGAATTAAAGCAATCAGCATATCTTGCTGATTTTTGGTTTTGAGGCTGCTGAAGTTTGGGGAATCTCCCACTAAATAACTCAACTTCCACTGCATAGAGCTTTCATTCAGTCATATTCCAAGCTGATTAAAGGTCTCAGTTTTTTCCTTCTTTGTGTGCGTGGTAAGAGGAATTGAACTCAGGACTTTGCTTTTGCCTGGCAGACACCTGCCAGGCAGGCACTGCACTGCTGAGCCATATCCCTGGCAAAGCTTCATTTTTTAAAAGAATTGTTAAAACACTGAAACAGGAAAAGCTGTAAATTGATCCATGGTAGATATTTTTACCTAAATTTTACTTCATTCATAACAGAAATTTTTTTTTCTGTCTTTTTGAGACGGGGTTTTTATTTTGTCAGTTCAGGGTGGCCTTGAACTCACTTTGTAGCATAGGCTGGCCTCGAACTCACAGCAATCCCCCTGCCTCAGCTTCCTGAGTGCTGAGATTACAGGCATGTACCACCACACCCAGCTAGAATTGTTTCTTGGTTACTTACTGCTGAGACAAAATAGCCAACACTCAAAGTTAAGGTGGGAAACGGTTATGTAGCTCATATTCTATGTAGGTTTCAGTCCACAACTGGCCTGCTCTAAGGAAGGGTGGCAGAGCAGAGAAATAGCTCATGACAGTGGAAGGTAGCAAAACAAGCAAGGGGTGAGCACAGCTCCTTCTATCCCTTCTATCTTATCCAGGCTGCTTAGGGTAGGGAGCACCTGATAGAA
>PVLD010024940.1:0-24586 GCA_004027595.1 Dinomys branickii
AAGAAAGAAATTTATTCTTTTTTGGGCATTTGAAATTAACTTATACTAAGTTCAATAACCACTGCAGAATTATGGTTCTTAAATATCAGTCTGTAAAGAATTTTACAGAAGCTATACAGTGACAAGGGCAGCACTTCATGTGTTGAGGTATACCTTTTTATTTTTGTTTTGCTATATATTTGTATATTCATTGTCAAATTTTTACGTTAAAATACTTTTTCACTTTACTACATTAAAGTGGTATTAACTGAACACATAATTACCTGCATATATACCTGTTCAGTTTTGTGCTCCAATATCTTTATGGATTGAATATTATTCAAGAATTACGTGCTCAAATTCATAACCATTCTAACATTTTGAAATGATATTCTTTTTATTGTTTTTGCATTTCCCCCTTTGGATTTGACCTAATCCCATTTTAATTTCACAGCTTGTTAAAATTGATTGCTCCTTTTCACTTAAGTTCATTAAATTTTCCCTTTTTAAAAAACTTGGCTTTAGGACTGAGGATATAACTCAGTGGGACAAGTGCCTGCCTGACAAGTGCAAGGTACTAAGTTTGATTCCAGATACTAAGAAAGAAAGAAAAAAAAATACCCAAAACTTGGTTTTCTTATTTTGGGAAAAGATGCTTTAGATTAATTTATATTGATTTTTTCTCAGTATGTACAAAATATATATATCTAAACATTATAGAAATTACATTACTTTACAATATTTGTATTTAATATTTAAGAGTACCAACCTGTAGTTTGAGTTAAATAATTTATGAAAGGCTGTTTATTCAGTTTGATTTTTTAATGTGTGGTTATTCACTGGCACTTTTTTCCTTAGCATTTGTGGTAATTTGCAAAGTTCTTTATATTCCCTTTATAGTACCCTGACTTGAAGCAACTCTTCTTGTTTCCTACCTTCACATCTCTGTAGGTAGACCTTGGCTAACTGTGTATTTATATTCTGGTTTATCCTCAAATCTCATTTTCAATACAGAGCATGATTATATTGCTGCAGTGTGACTATACTCAATATTTAGGTTCTTCTTTGTTTATTCTGTTTCATTCACAAAATCACGGCCAGTATATCATGAAGCCTCGCTGACCTTTTTATTTTCTTTTATATTTATCTATGCATTATTTTTTTATTTTAAAGGTAAAAGAAGTGAAAAATATTAACAGGCACACAGACATAAATAAAATAACATAAAAAACAATAAAAGAATTTCAGACAAGGTGATAGGAAATTAGCATGACTATTGTATTACATATTGATATCTTCAAATAGGTTACTCAGATAAACAAATATATGCCTATAAGACTGATCAAACAATTAAACCTTATCTTTTCCTTTCAATAACACAATAGAAATTAGAAGTAAAATTATCTTAGCTATCTTATGTATGTACATTCGTATTTTTTCCTTTTTTTCTTTAATTTCTCTTTTCCCTCATCCCAGTTGTTCTTTCCTTTTGAGCAGTTTCTTTTCCTTTCACAATATCTATTGTACATTTTAGATTTTATTTATTCTTTCAAGTGCTTACACTAGGGAGGCAGTATGATGTTTACACATGTGAGTCTGATTTATTTCACTTATGAGTATGGTCTCTAGATGCATCTGTTTACGTATAAAATTCTTGAGATTATCTTTATAGCTGAGTAATATTCCATTACATAAAAATACCACATTTTTAAATCCATTCCTCAATTGTTGGGCATTTGAACAGTTTAAATAGCATTTGATTTAGCTATTACAAATTGTGCTGCTATACACATGGGTGCGTATATATCTGTGTGGTATAGTGTTTTTAGTTCTTCTGGAGAAATACCCAAAGGGCTGACAGCTGGGTTGAATGGGATCTCTAATCCTAGTTTACTGAGGAATCTCCAGACTTATTTCTACAGTAGTTACACCAGTCCACACTCCTACCAACAGTGCAGAAGTGTTCCTATTTCCCAATAGCCCCTGCAGTATTCGTTATTGGTTGATTTCTTGACAATAGCCATACTTTTTCAGAATTTCAGTGTTTTCTTAATTTGCATTTCTCAAGTGACAAATGATGTTGAACCTTTTTTCATGTATTTAATTGCCATTTGTATTTCTTTATCTGAGAAATATGTATTCATCTCAGAAGTCTATCTTTGTATTGGGTCTTTTTCTTTTATATTTAAAAATTGAGCTGGGTGTGGTGGCGCAGGCCTGTAATCCCAGCACTCGGGAGGCTGAGGTGGGAGGATCTTCAGGAGTTCGAGACCAGCCTGGGCTACAAAGTGAGTTCAAGGCCAGCCTGGACTGCATAACATGAGACCCTGCCTTAAAAAAAGAAAACAATTGATTTATTGCCACATTGTATGAGGTAGTTTATTTTTTGTTTGTTATATTATTCTCAAACTTTGTAAGTTTCCTTTTCTTCTCAAAATACTTCAGCTTCATGTGCCCTTGTCTTTCTGTGTTTTATAAACTAGCTGTAGTTTTAAAGTAGGTAATCAAAAAAAAAAAAGTAGGTAATCAAGGATCACTGAGTTTGGGCTTCTTCACAGTCTCAATTGCTTTACATTTAAAACGATGAAATAAATTCATGTTTAACTTCCTTTGGTCCTTATTACTCCATTTATATATAATTCTTACTTTAGTATTTTGTCATAAATTCTGTATTGAGTGAGTCATTTTTGTATTTTATCTAGGTAACACATTTTATCTCACCATCCAGTCGTCAAGGAAATGGAGAATTCTCAAACTTTGTATCAGCCATGTAAAGTCTAAGATTATAATTATGAATCTAAATATTTATGTTTAACATAAAAAGTAGTCTACAGTGTCAACCATATCACTGTGTAATTGGGACAAGAATGAGAGTAACTGAGCTATGCCTTTTCAAAACACTATTTTAAGCATGTTTTTTTAAAAATTATCATTTTGTAAGAGAATGTGATTAGTGCAAAGACAAGTTGAAATCTAACATTACATGAAACAAGAACAGCAGATACCTGATTCTCCATGTAGGTGATTATTCTCTCAATAAAAGTGGCAAAGTAGACACTGGCGAGTACTGTGCTCTGGCTGATATCCCAGGTGCCTAGGCTTTATAGACCTAATTTGACTACTTAATTGCTATCATTGAGTAAATCACATCCCCTATTGGACTTCAGTTCTAACTAAGTATTTGAAATGATTTTGCAGGTAGATTCTAGTTCTAAAATCCTACTTTTTCCTTAGGGGGCCAGGATTGGAGGAGGTTTCAGGAATCAACTTTGGTTACTGATTGAATAAATGGCCCAGAAAAACCGATTTGATAAAAAGTACTGCTTCATTGAAAGTTCTAAGTGTTGTTGGATTAGCAGAGGTTAAAAAATGAATCATTCCCTTTAGACAGGTATTTTGGATTTAAATTTTATGTTAGTCAAGACCAATAAAATCTTATTAGATAAATGCTTACCTTCTGGAAAATCAACCTCTTCAAATAACTGAGCATAAGAGATGTAATTCTTTCCAATGTGTCAATTAGATATTCTTACCTTTGGGATAAGAACGTTGGTTGCTACTTCACAGATGTTATTATTCAGCCTGAGAATAGATATATTTAGTGTTAAATGAGGTGATCCCTTTACAACAATGAACTTAATGGACTAGTACTTCTGTTAGATCTGTTACTGTGATTGTGATTTATTAGCCAAATTTATTTTGTGTACCTCTTGGGCTCATGACACTTGAAAAAGAACACGACTAACAATTATTAAACTATTGTTCAACTTTACATTTATATTTAGTGCAATCCAAAGAGAAAGGGATTAGAAATGAAGTGGTGTTCATGTGCAATATGAACCATTCTAAAAAGGGCATTTGTCATATAGTATTCCAACTAGTTTATCGATGTAAGTCTGGAAACTTTAATAGCAGCACTGGTTGTATCAGTAAACATTCCAAGAGTCCACTTAGAACCATTCACACAATCTTATTAGCTTTTCACAATGCTATTGAAGTAAATTGTAGAAACTCCAACCTCTTATGACATGATGTCATCCAAGAGGTCACTGGAACACTGACTAGTTTAACATGAATTTCAAAACTATGTTACTATTCTTACTAACTGAGTATGAGAAAGTTGACATTACATGGTAGCTTTATGCCTAGAGAAATAAATTTTGTACAACAAAGTTGATTCTGTTATCTTTAACATATCCCAGATTGATGAAATTCATGACAGTACCTTTTGAAATTAGAATGTAGGTGATTATGATGAATGTGTGGCTTCCCTTGAAAGGCTTCCAAAGAAGCAGATAAGTTATAATTGATGTAAATAGAATTAAGATACAAATCTATGATGCAAAGTTTAAAAGAGTCACAAGAGAACTATAGAACAAAGTCAAATTACATAAGAATAACAATAACTACTGTGAACTACTGTGATAAGAAAATTTGAAAATGCAAATATTTTCAAATTGCACTGAAAGTAAATGATAGAATTACATTTCTGTATACAATAAGAACAAATGTTAAACTAGGCCAGTAATGACAGGCCTGATGTTAGTTAACAGAGATTTTCAGTAAACAAATGAACAAATATTAGACATATGCTAGTTCCAGTAAAACCAGTTAGGAAAAAGGCTACACTTTTTAAAGTTCCAAATGAGTTGAGGAAATAAGACATGAAAGTTTTAGAGAATACTGTTTTCTGGTCATAGTTTTTTACTCACATATTTGTATTAAGTTACTGTGAAATGTTAAACAACTGACAATTTTGATTACAATTAAAGTATTAAAATACCCATTGGGGAAGTTTTTTGTAGTGCCTGAACTTGCTCACCAGGACAATATAATTAAATCTTGTGAGATAGGATATTTATAATAAAACTTCATGTGCATTGGGTGTGCTTGAGTAATGGTTAATATTTCTGCTTGATGTTTAAGTTTAGATGCTTATTTTAATAAGTGATCAAGCTCAAGCCTTTAGAAACATCTTAAATTTTACATCACAGCAAAAGCTAGTAATCTTTGTTTTTATTTCTGGGAAAATCAATTCTATAATTAAAACTTGTCCTTTTATTCACTAACAATATATTTCTTATTTTGGGTCAGTCATATTAGGTATACACACAAGGGAATTCATCTAGAATACTTCAACTGTTTAAAATATCACTGAATATCATGTACTGGTGTATGCTTTACATTGCTATAATGAAATACCTGAAACTAAGTACTCATAAAGAAAATAGGTTTGTTTTGTTCATAGATTTAGAAGCTGAAAATCCAATCAGCATCATGCTGGTACTAGTAGCTCCCCTGCATGCCACATCAAGGCAGACGGCATCATAGTGGGATGGTGTTCAGCAGGGAAAGATCACATGACAAGACAAGAAGCCAGAGAGCAATTCAGAATTTAAGTGTGCTCTTTTATAACAACTTTTTCTGAGGAGAACTAATTCGGGGCCCATAAGATCTACTTCAATTCCTCACAAGACCAAGGTCCCTAGTTACACAGTTATCTGCCCCTTAAAATCTCATCACCTATTAGTATTGATATACTGGTGAGGAAGCTTCTAAAACATAAGCACTTTGGGGAAAATGATATTGAAACCATATCAGTTTGGTTTTGCTTTTTTGCTTTTTGAGACAGGGTCTCACTATGCAGGCCAGGCTGGTCTTATACTCACTATGTAGCTCAGGCTGGCCTAGAACTCACAGTGTTCCCCTGCTTCAGCCTCCAAAGTGCTGAGTTTCCAGGCATGTACCACCATATCTACCTACAATTGGTTTTTATAATTCATAATATTTATATCTGATTTTTATTAAATATTCAGAGAACTAGTAAAGTTTATAGTACACTGTAGCCATGAAAATTGTGCTTGTTTCTGGACAATATGTATTCCATAACTAGATTTTTAAAAAGAAACAAAAATACCTCCAGATGTACTTAGGATATTATTGAAGACAACTTGACACTTTGCTTGTACTTGTTGCTTATTTTGAATGAAGTCTTTTAAGTAAAAATATACATATCTTAAAGTTACTTTTACATACTTTTTTTCTCATAAGAATGCATATTAGCTATCATTACTGTAATAAGTCATTATGTACTTCACAGCTTAAAACAACACAAATTTATTATTTTATATATCTGATGGTTAAGTAGGTTTCATTGATCTAAAATTAGAATTTGAAAAGGGTTTCATTCCTTTCTGGATATTCTAGGAAAGAATTATTTTCTTGCCTTTTGCAACTTCTACAGGCCACATGCATTCCTTGGTATGTTTTTCCTTCCCCTATCAAAACCAGCAATTGTTAATCAAAACTAGCAATTGTCAGTCAAGTGTTCCACACACCATATAGCTTGTTCTGATGCTTTTGTTTTACGCTTGTCCTGTGTTAAGGATGTATATAATTACACTGGGCCTATTTGGATAATTAAGGATACTCTCCTTAATGGCAGGTTAACTGACTAGGAAACTTGATTTCTTCTGAAGTTACTTCCTCCTTAATGTGTAACATAACACGTTCTTATGTTCTAAATTTGAGATGGGGTGTGGGCATCTTTGTGAGAAAGAGGATGTTAATTAGTCACAACAATATATTAGTATCTTTATTTTGCATTATAATAATAAAAATGTGGTTACTCAAATTCACTTTGATGGTCTCAGTATGATCTTTAATTAAAAAGTAAGCACCAATAATAACTTAAGTAGAATTTGATAGAGAAAAGGATAAAAGTAAAATATTATGCTTAAAATTATTCTGAAATAAGTTAATTTTATTATTATTGATTATATTATTATAATATTATTATTATAGTGATTGATTAGTGGCTAAAAGCAATGAGAGAATAGCTTAGAAGGAAATGGATTTTTTAAAAATAATTTCATTTTCTACCTGATAACAAAACATGTGAAATGTACGATTAAAATGATATGATAATCTCATGAAATTTTCTTATAAATCATAAAATGGCACATTCTTTACATAATAACATAGATGGAAAGTTTTCCAATGTGCCAATCTACATATTTCTGGTCCTTGTGTGCTTTAACTATCAATAAAAGATAACATGGACTCCTAGACAACATGTTTTCCTACATATTTTTCTTCACTTCTGCCATGATAAATTGATTTTTTCTATCATTTTTGAAAAACAGTTTTGTTTCTATCATTTGCTACCCATCAATAATTAACTTCTAAAAGTTTGAGGTGTAGCATTAGGCTATTTATTTGCTCTCTTTCTGTATACAATGGAATATTGCTCAGCTATAAAGAGGGACAGATTTAGGACCTTTGTAGGCAAATGGTCACAGTTAGACACCACACTCATAAGTGAAATAAATCAGAGGTACATGTGCAAGCACCGTATTGTGTCACTTGTGTAAGAACATGAGGGTGGGAATATAAACTAACAGACATGAAGGAAATCCGTTCAAAAGCAAAGAACAGATGGGACGAGGGAAAGGAGAAAAGAAAGAGGCAAAAATGTATGTATGTATGTACGTATATACATATGTGCAGGATGGCTAACATGGTTCCACTATTGTCTTATGTCACTTAATGGTAAGGAATAGTTGATGAATGGTTTTTTGATCAATCATGTATGTCTATATGTGTTTTCCTGAGCATACACTTTGAAGTTATCAATATGCAATGCAACAAATATTGTTGGTTTCCTGTTACTTTGTCTATAATTCAATTTTGATTATACTATTATAGTGCTACTTTGTGTCTCTTTGTTAATGCTTTCCTCCTTTTTTTTGTTGATGTAGTTCTTTTTCTCTCACACTTTAAAAAAATTATATAAAAAATCAAAAAAGGAAGGAAGGGATAATTATCTATGTATGTATGTAAGTATATGTATATGCAACATATCTAACTTAGTTGTACTACTGACTTAGGTCACTTTATTGTAAGGAATAGTTGATGATTATTTGTTTGATCAATTTTGCATGTCTATATCTGTCTTCTTGAGTATACACTTCGAAGTTATCAATATGTAATGCAACAACCATTGTTGATTCCCTGTTACCTTGTCTGTAACTCAGTTTTGAATGTACTATTCTTATGCTACTTTGTGTCTGTTCATTAATATGTTTTTGTTCTTTTACTTTTAAAATAACAGTGAAAAAAAATAATTAACCTCTCCTTCCCAAATACTAAAATCAGGCATTTATTTGAAATAACTTAGGTAAATAAATGAATGTGGCAAATGAAATCTTCGAAGATAAAGCAGAAGAAGGGAGAAACATTTTGAGAGGTAAAATTAAAAATCCATAGTGAGAAGGTGATGCCAACTATTTAGTGAGTCTTTTAATTTTCAGATTGGAAATATCAATCTATTTGAAAACCAAATGTCACTGTTCCTAAGAAATAACTACATCTTTTTAGAAGAACGTACAAAGGAAGATAAAACCTGAAATTTTAAAAGTTTTAATTTTTATTTAAATATTTTGAGATGGTAAGTTTTGGCAACAAAAAGCAGATTGTGCTTTGGGTTTCTGATTTACACACATGTGTATAATATCTTTAATAGCATGATAAACCTAGGTATGGAGTATTCATTAATTTAGTTTCACTGATATGGAGGAATGTAAAGATTATATTGTAGAGTTCTTTAAAAGATGGATTAATCTTTTTTCACAAGTAAATGTCCCTACTGTAGGGTATTTTTTTACTCAAATGAAATAAGAAAGAAATGAAATAATAGGATAATTTGTCATTCAAACCTTAAGCAGAATAAAAATTGTGAATGTTATGCTAATTGAACATCAGTTTTATCACTAAAATGTAAACTTGTAGAGAAATTCCAGGAAAAAGAAAGGTATGACTTTAGCAAATGCTAAGTATATTTGAATTTTAAAGTAATACACATGGAAGGAAAAGTAGTAAATTACCAGATTTTAAGCAATGGAAAGAAGTTATATGAAAGAAAGAACATTAATTATACCTTTGTCTTGGTTACATTTCTCTCATTGCTGAGACAAAATACCCAATGTCCAAAATGAAGGAAGGAAAGGTTTATTTAGCTTACAGTTTGTGGAGGTTTCAGTCCATACTTGGCTGGTTCAGAAGCAGAGTGGTACATGGCACAGGGCAAACTGTTCATGGCAGCAGAGCACAGCAAAAACAACCAGCAAAAGAGAGGAATGGCGGCAAGCAGCCTCTTTTCTTCCCTTACATTGTAAACAGGTTACCCCCACCCAGAGGGTGTGTAGCTCTCACACAGTCTCCATGCCTTCCTCTTCCACAGGCTCAGGATGTATACAAAGTAAGCACCCTGGCTTCCTGCTGAATCACCCAGCCAAACCTTTAGACTCCCCAAGTTGACACAATGTATCAACCATAACAACCTTCATGGCCCCCAAATAAGGTTATAGTGCAAAGAAATGTGTGATATTAAGCAGCATAGAGCCTTTCTTTGGAAATAAATACTGCATGTAAGAAATGAGATTTTTATCCGATTTTTATTAGGTTCATTTCCAAGTCTTGTATATTGCTTTTATTTTTTTGTATTTTAAAGATGAAAGAATGGAAACATAGTAACAGACACACAAACCTTTTCAAAATAACACAAAAACAATACAAGCAATACAGGATTTCAGACAAGGTAATAGGAAATTAACAATGGTGGTTGTATTACATATTTATGTGTTCAAACTGGTTACTCAGATAAACAAATACAGGCATGTAAGATTGATCAAATAACTAAACATCAACTATTCCTTTCAATAAAGAGAAATTAGTAGTAAAACTATCTTAGCTATCCTGTATATACCTATATATGTATTTTTCCCTTCTTTCTTTTCTCTTTTCCCTCATCCCAGTTATTTCGTTTTGAACAGTTTCTTTCCCTTTTACAATATCTATTGTAACTTTTAAATTTTAATCACTTTTTCAGGTTCTTACACTACTGAGACAATATGATGTTTACCACAGTGTGTGCCATTTATTTCACTTATGAGTATAGTCTCTAGTTGTGCCCATTTACCTATAAAAGCCCCGAGTTTACCTTTCTTTATAGCTGAGTAATATTCCATTATATAAAAATATGACATACTTATTATCCATTCCTCAGTTGATGGACATTTAGGATGCTTCCACGATTTAGCTATTACAAATTGTGCTGCTGGGTACACATATATCGCTCAGATATGTTGTTTTCAGTTCGTTTGGAAAAATACTCCAAAGGAAAATAGCTGGGTTGAATTGGACCCCTAATTCTAGTTTACTGAGGAATCTCCAGATTGATTTCCACAGTGGTTACACCAGTCTAAATTCCCACCAACAGTAGAGAAGTGTTACTTTTTCCCCACAGCCTCTTCAGCACTTGTTATTGGTTGATGACTTCATGATAACCATTCTACCTGGGGTGAGATGGAATCTCACTGTTGTCTTAATTTACATTTCTTGAATGAATAATGATGTTAAACATTTTCTCATATATTTATTTGCCATTTGTATTTCTTTATCTGAGAGGTGTGCATTCATCCAGATGCCAATTTTTGTATTGTGTCTTTGAATTTGCTTGCGCTGATTTTTAAAAATTCTTTATACACTTTAGAAAGAAGTCCTTTGTCCAAGAAATAGTTGGCTAAAACTTTTTCCCAATTTATGGGTTTTTATTTTATTCTGCTGGTCATTTCTTTAGATTTGTAAAACCTTTTTCAATAAGATGAGACCTCAGTAGTTGATTATTTCCCCTGCAGTTTGGTCTTTATTCATGAACTATCTGCCTAACCTTCAAGAATTTACCTTCTTTCTCATCGAGAAGACATATTGCTTATGTTTTAATATTTAGATCTGTGATCCATTTTTACTTGAGTTTGTTGCATGGTGATAGACATTGTCTAGTTTCAGTCTTTGGCATGTGGCAAGCTAGTTTTTCCAGCACCATTTATTAAAGAGACTAATTTTCTTCCAGTGCATTTGTTTGGTCTCTTTGTCAAAGATAAAGTGGCTGAGTGTGTTTGTAGTTATGGCTACTTCTTCCAGTCTTTTCCATTGATCCTCAGGTCTTTTTATCCTAGTACCATGTTAATTTTATCACAGTAGCTTTGTAGTATAATTTGAAGTCAGGGATTGTGATGCCTCCTTTTTTGTTTTTGTTGCCCAGGATTGCTTTTGGCATTCTGGGTCTCTTCTGGTTCCAGACGAATTTTAGGAATGTTCTCCCTAATTCTATGAGATATGCTAATGGTATTTTAATTGGAAATGTGATTAATCTGTACAAAAATTTTTGTAGTATGGCCATTTTCGCAATGTTGGTTCTTTCTATCCATGAGGAAGGAATATCTTTCCATTTTCTGAAATTCTCTTCAATCTCTTTTCTCAGAGTAGTATACTTTAATTTGTATAGATCTTTAACTTTTTTTGGTAGACTGATTCCTAAATATTTCAAATTTTTGGATGGTACAGTGAAAGGTGTGGTTTCCTTAATTTCTCTCTCAGTGTGTATGTTATTTGTGTGTAGGAATTCTATCGATTTTTGTGTTTTAACTTTGTATCTAGCAGCGCTACTGAATTTGTTTATTAATTCTAGGTGTTTCTTGGTGGAGGTTTGGGATCTTTTATGTAAAGTATCATGTCATCTCTGAATAATGATAATTTCACTTATTTTCCTATTTTGTCCTTTTATTTCTTTGTCTTGTCTAATTGTTGTGGCTAATGCTTGCCGAACTATGTTGAATAGGGATTGTAACAGTGGACATCCTTGTGTTCATCCAGATTTTAAAGTGAAAGCTTTATACATTTTGTGTGATGTTACCTGTTGGTTTGTCATAGATGGCTTTGATCAGTTTGAGGTAAAGAATATTTCTATTTTCTGTAGGGCTTTTGTCATGAGTGAGTGTTGGACTTTGTCAAAATCTTTTTCTACATCTATTGAGATGATCATGTGGTTTTTATCTTTGGCTCTCTTGATACAGTGCGTTTATTGTTTTGCATATATTGAACCATCCATGCATTCCAAGGATGAATCCCACTTGGTTGTGATGTATGATTTTCTTCATGATTTGTTGCATTGGGTTTGCTAGTATTTCATTCAGTATCTTTGCATCTATGTTCTTTAGGTAGAATTGGGCTATAGTTCTCTTCTTTGGTTGGGTCTTTTTCTGGTTTTACTATCAGTATAGTACTTTCATCCAGAAAAGTATTAGGGAAAATTGATTCCTTTTCATTCTTTTTTGAAGACCTTGAGAAGTATTGACATTAAATTTTCTCCAAATTTTTTTATAATTCCACTGTGAATCCATTAGGACCTGGACTTTTGTTTGTGGGTAAGTTCTTAATCATGTTTCCAATCTCATTAATTGATATTGCACTATTCAGGATATTTATATCTTCTTGATTCAACTTTCGTTATTTATATATATCTAGGAAACTGTCCACTTCTTCTGAGTTTTGTATCCCTTGGGTGTAAACATCTTCAAAGAAGGTATTGGTGATATTTTGAAATTCTGTAGGATTTATAGTCAGTTTTTCATGTCTTTTAATAAGGTTGTCTAGGCTTAATCAATTTTATTTATTCTTTCAAAGGACCAACTATTTGATTCATTGATTTTTTGTAGTGTTTTCTTCATCTCAGTTGCATTAATTTTTGCCCAGATAATTATATTTTCCTCAGCCATTTGGTCTTTGTGCTTTAATTGTTCTTCTTTTTCTAAAAGTTTGAGGTGCAGCAATAGGCTATTAATTTGTTCTCTTTCTGTTTTCCTGATGTGTGAGATCACTGCCATTAATTTCCTTCTGAAGATTGCTTATAGTGCATCCCACAGATTCCAGTAAGTTTTATTTATATTTTTGTTTGTTTGTAGGTGTTGTTTAATTTCTTCTTTAGTTTCATCTGTGATGCATTGGTTGTTCAAAAGGTGTTATTTAATTTCCATGTGTTTATAGTGCTTTTGTGGTGCCCTTTGTGAGTAATTTCCAATTTCATTGCACTATGGTCAGATAATATGCGTGGGATAATTTCAATTGTTTTCCATTTATTTAAGCATGCTTTATGGGCTAGAATGTGGTCTATTTTAGAGAATGTCCCATGTCTAGCTGAGAAAAATATGTATTCTGATGTTGTATGGTGGAACACTTTTTAAACATCTACCAAGTCCATTTGTTCACAGATTTGGTTCAGATCTTTTACCTTTGATGATTTTTTTGTCTAGTTGACATACTTCCATGTGTCAATGGTTTGTTTAGGTCCCCTATTACAATAGTGTTATTAGTTATTTGGTTTTTCATATCTATTAAGATTTGTATTATATAGTTGGATGCTTCCATATTTAGTGTGCATATATTTATGATTGTTTTCACTTACTCTTGCAGTTATCCCTTCACAAGTATGTAGTGATCTTCATTATTTCTCTGGTTGTTCTTGGTTTGAAGTTCACATTTTCTGCAAACAGATAGCTACCCTGCATTTTTGTGCATTCCTTTTGCATGGAAATTTGTTTTCTATCCTTTGACTTCCAGTCTATGAATTTTCTTTTGAGTTAAATGTGTTTCCTGTTTGTAGCATGTTTTTGGATTTTGTTTCTTGATTCACTCTTCCAGTCTGTTTCTTTTAATTGATGAATGGAGGCCATTTACATTAATGGTTGCAACTGACATATGTTGGCTTATCTTTGTCATGTTATTTATTTGTTGTTGGTTTCCTACTTTTACTCTGTTTAATTGCTTGCTCTTCTAGGTGATTCTTTCCTCTTGTTGTTATTGAAATTGTGGTCATTTTTATCTCTTTCTAGATTATCTTTGGTCTGTTTTGTTTTTGTGAAGTTCTTCAGTTGTTCTTTGTCCTGGAAATGTTTTTTTTCCTCCATTAAATTTGAAGGATGGTTTTGAAGGATACATTAATCTAGGTTGGAAGTTGTTTTATCCCAGGATCTGGAATTCTTCACTCTTAGGTCTTTTTGATTTGATGTTTTGTGTTGTGAAATCTGATATGATTTTGATGGGCTTTTCTTTAAGGGTTACCTGTTTCTTTTCTCCAACAGCTTTTAACATTCTGCTCCTTTGCTTTTTTCTGGGATCTTGATTATTATATGTCTGAATGTAGCTTTAGTTTGGTTATGACTATTTGCAGTTCTATATGCTCACTTACACTATGTCAGATGGTTTTTCCATTCTTGGGAAATTTTCTGCAAATAGTTCTCTAAATATTCCTTTTATGTTATTTGTGTTGCTTCCTGCTGTTTCTTTAACACCTATTAGTCTTACATTATTTCTCTTTGCATTGTCTTACGGTTGTTGATATTTCCTGGTTCTCTGTTAATTTTAAGAGATCTCTCATTTCATGATTGTTAGCTGCAATACTGTCTTCAAGAGCTGAAATTCTATATTTGGCTTCATTTAAGTGGTTTGGCCAGCTTTTGATGGAAGTTTTGATTTTCTGGATATCGCTTTGAATCTGTTTCATGCATTCTAGCTCTTTCCTATTGTTCATTTAACATTTCCATCACTTTTCTATCCTCATCTATTTTTCTATACATGTCTTCTTTAGATGTGCTGAGCAATTATTTCATTATTATTGTCATTTCCTTTTCCACATGAGAGATTATTTCTGATGTGATTTCTTCTATGGCCTGATAGAGTTGTTTCTTTACTTCCATTACAAACATTTTACTGATTTCAGGTGTGTGATTACCAGTTTCTCCTATTTTAATGTCTCCTGGACTTGTTCTGGGTGGGGTGAAGTTCTGAGATGGTATTTTGGTCCTTCATCTTGTTATTTTTGATCTTGGAGGCACAGCACCCAGTTTCACTCTTCCCTAGGAGCTCAGCCAAGGTACCCAGTGTCCCTAGTTTTCCTAGGGGTCAGTAGTGCCCTTCAGTGGCCATGGAGATGGGCTGCTCAGTCCAGGGTCATGGTGAAGTGTACTCAGTTTTCCCAGGTATCAGATACAAACTGTGATGGCAGTGGATTGTGGACTGCCTTATGCAGTGTCCTCAGGAATCTCAGGTCTTACACAGGGCCCAGATGCAATCTGCGGTGTCAGTGGATCATGGACCCCTTGGTTCAGTGTCCCCAGGCATTTCATGGAGCACACAGGGCCCAGACACACACGTCAATGGTGATAGGATCATGGGCCACCTGGACTATTGTCCCCAGGAAGTTGATGGAATGTACCTGGTTCTCTTGGGACTCAGCCATGAACTGTAATGGCAGTGGATCTCAGACCACCTAGTCCAGTGTCCCCAGGTAGCTCAGCATGTGCCAGTATTGATTTAAAAATTTGAAGAATGTACTTTTCATGAGGTTGATCTATTGTAATTAATTAATACATATATCATTAAAATTCTAGAGTGATGGTAAGGCTTGAGAATTTTCAAATATATAGCATATAACTATATAACATATAACCTAACCACCATTACAGAGATTTCCTTTGTTATGTTCCTAAAAGATGACTTTTTCTACCATATGTAAACATTGCCTTCATGAAAGGAAACACACACATTCACAGATGCATGTAAATTCTCAGAATGTTTATCTTTGATTGTTATTTGTTGTCTAGTGTTTTCAACACATTAAAGCTTGAATTAAAAGACAAGATACTGACTATAAAAGGATTCCTCTCATTCTCACCTGAGGTAAGTGTTCAACCTGATAATTAGAGCTGGGGATATGGCTCAGCAACACAGTGCCTACCTGGCAAATGCAAGGCCCTGAGTTTGATTCCCAGTTTTTTAAAAAAGAAGCTTCACAACCTGATTACTCCAACACAGAGCAGATTTTGGTATAACTGTGATTAATCATATGTAGACTATGAATTTAGTTTGTTCTGCATGCAGTGTTAGTGATGTATCATGTTAACTACAAGTTGAATGCTTATAATCACTTGGTGTGATTTATTGGACTCTAAGAATATTCTGAAAATGTCAATATTCTACTGGCTAATGTAATTTGTTGTCAGTAAATAACCAGATGCAAATGACAAATAATCCAGTGTTAAACAAGTAGAGGTTGAATCAAATAATAGCTTTTATACTAATGGCTTAAAATAGTATTTTCCCTGATACAAATCTTGAAAAGAATTCATGACTATGTTGTTCATCTTGGAAATAATGATTTAATTTCTAACTCTGCTTCTTGGAGGAAGTTTTGTTCCTGCTAAGCAAAATGCCAAGATCTGTCAGGATAGCCTAGGAATCATGGCAAGTGCTAGAACCTGTTAGGATAGCCTAGAAGTTGTGGTCAGGCAATCCTAAGGTATAGTCATCCAAGAGCTTCAGAATATTTGGAAGATGAATCAGTTAGCCATCATGAAAATACATCAAAGACAAACCTAGCTGTGAGTTTTCTTATCACCATAAAAAATATATAAAAATATATTTATTTATTATGGTAAGGTTTACTATGACAATATTGAATATATATTGAACATATATAAAATACATATATATTCATTTATTCAAATGATAGCTATTAAATATCTGCATAGTGTCTTATATTCCCATGATCTGAGTACAAAATAGGGAATATAGTAAACAAAGTCCTTCCCCTCATAAAACTTGCCGTCTACTGGGAGTGACTGATGTTTAACAAGTAAGCAGAGAAAAATTATAATTATAGTTAAGCATTGGTTATTAGTATCAGGAAGGAATTAAGGGATTTACTACAGAACAATGTAGTGAGAGATGGCAGGAAGGAAACATATTTTCAATATGTAGAAAAGTGGTTCCATATAAGGAAGTGACATCTAAGTTAAAATTTTTAAGGAAAAGTAAAGTATAGCAACTGGGAGTTTCAGGGGTTGATACTAATGCTTAGAGATCTCCAGGAACATGAACACAGCCTGGGTAGAATGAAAGGATAATTTATGGAATAGATTGAAAGGACAACTTACAGCATGGGAGAAACCTTTCCTAGCTTACCGTTCTGATAGAAGATTAATGGCTAGAATACATAGACAAATAAAATAACTCAACAACCCCCAAAACACCAAATAATGCAATCCATAAATGGACACATTAATTGAACACATACTTCTCAAAAGAAGTAGTACAGAAAAAAATGTTCAACATCTTTAACCACTAGATAAATGCAAACCAATATTGAAGACTCAAGTGAGATTTCTTCTAACTTCAGACAAAATGACTACCACCAAAAATAAGAGAACACAAAAAATTCTGGCAAGGATGCAAGGAAAAAGGAATGCCTCCTGCTATGTTAGGATGGAAATTTAAGGATATCACAAAAATTGCATTATGATTATCATGCTATAATATTATGTAGAGTTTGGATTTTAAATTTTCTGTGTGGAATAATATAAATATTGCCTATTAGCATTCTAAAAATAAAGGAACACTTTTACCCTGTTGGTGGGAATGTAAATTGGTATATCCACTATGGAAATCAGTATGGAGATTCCTTAAAAAACTAAAAATAAAACTACCATATAACCCAGCTATATTACTCCTTAGTACATACCAAAAGGAATTTAAGTCAGCATATTATAGGATACCACATATGCACATTCATTAAAGCACAATTCACAAAAGTCAAGCTACGGAACTAGAAGCCCATCGATGCATAAAGAAAATGTGGTATATTTAAGCAGTGGGGTACTATTCAGCCATAAAGAATGAAAGTATTGTTTGTAGGCATACAGATGAAATTGAAGAGTAAAATGTTAAGCGAAATAAGTCAGGCTCAAAAAGACAAGTATCACATGTTTTGTGCAAATATGTAAAATAAAAAATGAAATTGACATAGAAGTGAAATTACTACTAGAAAAGGAAGAAAATGAGGGCAAGAGAATATAAAGGAGAATAATAGGGGAATTGATATGAACAGCTTGTATTTTGTGAATGTATGAAGATACTATAATGAAACCAGATATTTTGAAATATTAACATGTACTAAGAGAAATATATTTTTAAAAGAAAAAAATACATTCTAAAGACTTTGAAGTAGTTGAGAAATTATGCAATCCCAAAGCTGATGTTTCAGAGGATCCATTACAAGTATAATAATCCAGATAGATGTAGGCAAATGTTATACTTCGTGAGGTAGATGGTATTCAGATGTGGCCAGTTATTATACAACATATATTTATATTATAGGTACCTATAAATTATTTTCGCCATGGACACTATACTGTGCTCTTTTTTCCTCATTGCATAAAAATTCCTGTATAACAAGTGTGCCAGTTTTTAGAGAAATCTACTTACTAGGCAAAACAAAGCATCCTCTTACCATGATGCTTACCATATGCCCATTTATTTCTTTAACATATTTATGGTTTTGAAGAGTAAAGACAAAACAGTCCTTTGGCATTTAAATTCCTTTGCTGAGTTCAATTCAAATAGTATTGTGTTTTCTTCCAGCAAATTACATGACCTACCAAGAGCACATTCTATGATCAGCTCTCCATGGTTGTGCTCCACCACTACCCCTAAAATTATTGGACTAATTACCAAAGATGTTGCTTAGTTTTAGAATGAATGCTCCAAGATTTGGCACAGCTTTCCTAACTTATGCTTTGGTGGATACCAGAAGAAAAGGCCTAAATATTTATATGCAGTAGTTAAACATGGAGATTTACTTCAAAGTAAAAAAGCTAAAAGCTTAAAGGACCACTGAGAATGGATTTGGTATGGACAGGTTAGGACCATGCAAGGAATATGACAGAAAAATCTAGAGTGAATGTTGCAAATATTATTTGGCAGAGGGTGGTAGACCTGACTAAAAGCCTGAAAATAGAACAGAAATTCATTACTTTTCTGAGCAACACTGATACTCTGTTTAAAACCATAGATTTTTGAGTATCTTAAAGGATTGAGCAATCACTTATTTTTTAACAAATCACTTCCATCTGTGCAATGTGAACTCACCATAGTAATTAGATTTGTGGAAACTTTCCAAGTAACATTCTTTTCTATGCCTCCTAGAAATATGTACAATGCAGGATGAATGCTTTTGCCACCAAGCTTTATTAGGAAATTTGTGACAATTTCCTGTATAATATGAATATGTTCTATACACAAGAACTTTGCTTTAGAAATGAAGAAGGGAAAGTAGGCAAAAAGCAAGAGAGTCTATCCTAAGAGTTGGTTTGACTTTCCCTTTGTTTTCACTGTAAGGCCTTTTATCTGTCTTTTTCAACCTGCTATGTCATGTTTGTCCATATTTAAGCTTTGTGGTGGTGACTTTCTATACTGTGGTCTTGGCCATCAAGCTTGATTTGAGCAACAGGAGCATTACCAAGATTAATGGTAATGATTTGAAAAGTTATTGTGTATATATTTTTTCACTCTTTGATTTCTCTCAATATCATGACAAGATGTCTGGGTTAGTGTTCTGGTAGGAAGAGAAATATACATAGAGGAGAGCTGAATTATCTTGGAGACACAGACTATATAAATACTACTCCTCCAGTTCTCCTGTTAAAGTACCACAGATGCATTAATGGTGCTTGTATTATAAACATCTAAATTAGTAGAAACTAATAGGTACTCAGAAGGGGCTAAGCCCTCAATACAGAAGATGAGAACACATCACAACTGTGGCTGGGGCACAGGTGTTGAAGGCCAGGCCTCAATATAATGACATACTAACAAGGCCTACACGACTCCTTGAGGGATAGACAATAACTTGGGACTGCGCTGTGATTGGTGTCACCTGATTCAAGAGAGCCCTGATAGGCATGAGTCACCCAGGTGAGTGATTATAGCATCTGGACCCATTGCTTCCCCAAAATGCCTTGTTATTTGCTTGTACCCTTGCTATGTTACTTGCTTCTCTTTTTGATCAACAGTAGCTAAGCATCTATACTTGTGATCTTATTGCTTCATTATACTTTGACCAACAGTTTACTCACCTCATAATTTTGTACCCACCTAATGATTTTGCTTTATAAAACATTCTTAGAGAAGTAAACTTGATGGCAAGTTCATTTCATTTTTAGAACACCTCCTATGTCTCAGAATGTATCACTCAATACATCTTTCCTACTCTTAAACTCCATTGTTCCTTAGAATTCACTCTTTGATTTCAAGGGACATGAATTGTCATTTCTTACATCTAGCAGGTAAGGAGTTATATTTCTCCTATATCATTAGTAAATATATAGGAAATGAGGACTTAGATCAGTAGAGTCAACCAGTGACTTATAGAATGATAAATGGTTGTTATTTATTTGTTCAAGGATGTAGTTAGTAATAGATAACTAATATTCCCACCAAAATATGTTACCATATTTTGAGCCATTTCCTATCGTTACATCCAAGACCTTCCATCACTTCAAACTTTGTATAGTTCCTTAAAGTTTAAATATATTTGTAAAAGTTTCTGAAGTCCTAGTTTCTAATTTGTCCTATGACCACATACCTACCAATAAGTATGTTTGATTTCTTAGATTATCTATTTTAACCCTCCCTGAAAAACTTGATAGTTGTCTTTTAAGTCTACATTTTGACTCACTGCAGAGACAGAGTGGAGTGCCTTCAAAAGTGTTCTATTATGGGTTGCTATGTTAGGTAGATATCAATAAGCAGTCAGACAGGACTAAGCCCTTAAGGAAGGCAGTGCAGAATGTGAGAATGCATCTCAACTGTATCTGGAGGTGACCCAGTTGAAGGCCAGACTTCAAGATATAGATGCAACAACCAGGTCCAATAGCCTCCTTGAGGGATAAAGAATAATGTGAAACTATCCAGTAAGTCTAGATAGACATCATTCAACCAAGTAGGTGACCAGAACATCTGTGCACAGTCACCCAGGTGGATGACCAGGTCATCCAGACCCATTCTTTCCCCAAAACACCTTAATTCTTCTCGTGTATCCTTGCCATGTGAGTTTTTTCCCTCTTGGATCAATATTAGTTGAGCAGCTATACTTATAATTTTATAGATTGACTGTACTTTTACCCATATTGTATCCACAAAGTGACATTGCACTACAAATTTACCCCTAACAAAGGCCCTTAGTGGCAACCTATATCCAGTACACCTCCTGTCTCTCAGGAGCTATCTCTCAAATAAATCTTTCCTACCTTAACCTCTTTTGTCTTTGGAAATTCATCCTTAGTTTCTGGGGCCAGAAACCTGGCACACATGACATCTACCAAGTTGGAAGTTATATTTTTCCTGTACAAGTTTGGAGGTTACACCAAGACAATTAGGTGGAGGTAAGAGTTTGCTTTTCTTTGGTGGCAGCCCTAAATATATTAAAAGGATTCTGGAATGCAATTTATTGAGGTAATCAAAATTTTTCATCTTTTAATTGCTGGTGGCCTGTGCCTTTGATTGGTGGCTTGAGTGCTGGTAAAAGTTGAGAGCAGGAAACATTTTGATGCCTTCATATTTAGGTTTTTTGATGTGACATTTTTATTTTCAGGCAGAGCCTTATATTTCTGTTTTGTGGACACTGAATTTATACTTACTTCAACACCAGTTGATGAATTTACTTGTATTCTTTTCATGAGTTGTTATTTTATTTTAGACAGCTGTTTGGAATGATCTTTTGAAATTCTAATTGTTTTGCAGCTCATGCTCTTGGGCATGTCTGAGGATAGGGAACAAGTTTTGGTAATTTCCCTCTGTTATGCACAGTTATGGTTGTCAGTAAATGATAATATGCTTCTCTTTATAATTCTAAAAATATTTTTTCCTTTTCAATTAGAAGATCCAAAACCCCTAGAAAATTAGTGCCCATCTACTAGGCATTCCTTTATAGACTAAAAATTCCCATCCCTTAGTTAGAATAGAATCAGAATTAATGCTCATCCACAACTGCACACATGAGAGGTTTGGCACCCAGTGACTGGGCAAACAGGAGAAATGTCAGGAGAAATGTGCTGTCTTTCAGTTCTCTTGATTAGTGTTCTAAATTTTTACTGGGAATGCTTCCCTTCTTAAATATGGCTGTGATAGTGGTAATCAGTTGTACATTGTATATTGTGTTCTTGAAACACACTATAGATTTGGAAATCTGATTTTTCAGAGGAAGTAGGTGCCATTTCAGTAAATGTGGCTAGTCCAGCCTAACCTATCTTCTGGTCACTCTCCAGGTAATAGCCACTTGCTCTGGAGCAAAGAAAGCTCAAAGGAGGCCCTCAATGTGTATAAATACTAAGCAAGATTAAAGGGGAAATCTTTTCTGCATGTTGATTGCAGATGAGAAATTCAAAGTTGAATTTACTTACTCTAATTGTTTGGAATTATTCAACCCTCACATTCTGAGGAAGAGTTATTTAATATGTTTCTATACCCATGCATGACCTGCCTATTCCCTAGAGGCAAAGTGGAATATGGAGGGCAGCATTGATTATAATACCATTTTACAACTGTAGTTGTACTGTAAGAGAAAGGGAAAATGGTCAAAGGGCCCTTATTTCATACTTTTCTGCATTGGGAGATATACCTCATTTGTGTTCAGAATATAGATATAAACCACTGAAAAGCCAGACTCCTCTGGTCCTTCAGGCACTATCTGATGCAGCTATCATCACTGAGACTAAAGTACCCCTTCCTAGTCCTCTGTGTCCTATGGATGAGAAACAATCCATTCAATTATTCTAAATTGTCAACTATTAATTAGGAAAAAGATGAGCACCCCTAAAAATCAAAATATTTGCAATTATCTTTAACATTCTATGACTTTATTGGTAACAATTACAGACTGCTATCAAAACATGTTTTGGCTATCAAACAATCATGGATATCAAAGGAAGAGTAACTCCTTTATAACTGGCTATTTCAGTCAGATAAATCATCAGGCTAGAGGCCATATTAAAAAGAGTCTTTTGCTTTCACATGTGTAAAAGAATTTTTTCCCTCTCATTCAGTAAGTTCTGACTAATCCATTTATAGTTACAAAAATAAGAATTATGAGTTATTATAGCTCAACGGGGCCTAATACACCTGAGAGAGAACTCTAATTTTAATGTAATCATCTTGTGTATATTTGTGCATCTGTCTGCTTAATGTGCCTTAATAATTAAATCATTGGAAGCTATTGCATTTAAGAAAAAATATGGGATTTTGAGCTCAACAATTTTTTTTTGGAGGGCTCTTCTGATATTTCCATGGAAAACAATTTTTATTGATTTTCAGGGCAGACAAATTTATTTAAAACACTAGCAACCAGTAGAATAAAAAGAAAACCCACAAATTGGGAAAAAAAAATTTAGCTGACTGTCTCTCAGACAAAGGTCTTCTATGCAGAACATATAAAGAATTAAAAACATCAGCCTCCCAAAATTCAAAGACCCAATCCAGAAGTGGTCATCTGAGATCGATAAATACTTCTCAGATAAAGAAATACAAAAGGCAGAGAAATATATGAGAAAATGATCAACATAATTAGTCATTCGAGAAATTCAAATTAAACCAACAATGGGATTTCATCTCACCCCAGTAAGAATGGTTAGCATTAAGAAATCAATCAATAACAAATGCTGGTGAGACTGTGGAGAAAAGGAACTCTTCTCCACTGCTGGTGGGAATGCAGACTGGTGAAACCACTCTGGAAATCAGTTTGCAGATTCCTCAGCAAACTAGGTCTGGAGGGCCCATTTAATCCAGCTATTCCCCTCTGGGTATTTTCCCAGAAGATCTGAAAATATCATATCACAGTGATATATGTGCACCCATGTTTATAGTGGCACAATTTTTCATAGCTAAATTGTGGAAGCAAGGCAAATGTCCATCCACTGAGGAATGGATAAAAAAATTTGTGGTATTTTCATATAATGGAATATTATTAAGCTATAAAGATAAATTTGAGGCTTTTACAGGTAAATAGTCACAACTAGAGACCATACTTATAAGTGAAATAAGTCAGACCTCCATGTGTAAGCAATGTATTGTCTCACTAGTATAAGAATCTGAAAGAGAAAAAAAAAAGTAAGAGGTATGGTATACATTGTGAAATGAAAGGAAACTGCTCAAAAGTAAAGAGCAACTGAGGTGAGGGAAAAGAGAAAAGAAAGGAGGGGAAATTATGTACATATGAATATACAGGATAGCTAACATAACTGTACTACTGACTTGTATCACTTTACTGAAAGGATCAGTTAATGATTACTTATTTGACCAAGTTTTCATGTCTCTATTTGTTTTCCTGAGAAATCACTTTGAAGATATCAATATGTAACAACAGCCATTGTTAATTTCCCACGACTCTGTAATCCAGTATTGCTTTTATTGTTCTTATGCTACATTGTAAATGGATGTCTGTTAATATGCTTTCCTTCATTTTTAAAAATAAATTACAAAAATAAAGAAAACACTAACAAGAGGATGACTCTAAGCTTACATAGGACTCACAAATAAAAGCCTTAAATTTTCATAGCATAAAGGTTATACATATTGGGTTGCTCTATATGTTTCTGTGTGTCACTTTTCAAGTATATGTTCTATTTTAGTTTGTATATAGATAAGTAGACACTCGTGATATTGCTGAAAAACTTTTGTTCACAGGGTTAACAATGAGTTAATAAGATTTTAAAAAATAAAGGTACCTTTAAATTTGGTAACATATTTCCATTCAGCTTATTCACTGAGATAATATAAATAGATGGAATTTATAAATGCAGTATATACTGTTTACTACAATGCAGAGTTTATCCTTGGTTACAGATAATATTTATAGTTTCAAGAGTTGAAATAGGATGAC
>PVLD010024941.1:0-24592 GCA_004027595.1 Dinomys branickii
AAAAAAAAAAGGAAAAAAAAAGTCTGAGAACTTATTTGCCTATGGCTCTTGTCAGTAGAGGAAATAGTCTATGGGTGATAATGCTGCCCCATAATTAGGTTGTTCATTCCTCAAAGGTTTTCTCCAGGTCACTTACTATCTGACCATCAGACCACTCTTCAGTCAGTTTGCTCTACAAATCTTCCATTGCTTAAAGATATAGTTTTTATGACCAGCTGACTTTGGAATATGACTACAGATCTACTTTCCTGACTCTCTAAAGACAATGTCTTCCCATCTTACTATGCTTTCCTCTTTGCACTCTGGGTTTCTGTTTGTTTGTTTTGTCTTATTTGGTAATTTGGGGGATTAAACCCAGGACTTCACACTGAACTACATCCCACTGATTCCCCCTACCTTTTCATTTTGAGGTAGGGTCTCCCTAGGGCACTAAATTGCCTAGGCTGGGCTGGAACCTGCAGTCCTCTTGCCTCAGCCTCCCAGAGTGCTGGAATGACAGGCATGTGTTATCGCACCTGACTGACAAGCTGTTTATGTCTCCACAGGACCTTTCATTTTGCTTTATTAAGCTATAAGATGCTTTGGGATAGACATAATCTTGACTGTTTATTAGTCCTATTAAGGCAAATTGTTTTCATGGAATAGCAGTAGGCCTTTCCACGTATAAAGTTTCTTCCTTAAAATCAGGTTTTAAGGTTTCAGCTCTTCCATTCACAGTGTAAACTGTGGAAGGAAAAACTGCAAAGCCCCTTACTCATGTCCTAGATATGTACCAAAATAAATCTCATTGGTTCCACATCTTTATGTCCCATGTTGGTCCAGACTTTCTGGGCCTTTTAGTTCAGGCTTTCCAAGAGGCAGTATAAGAAAAGGAAGCCAGGCATGTGACACATGCCTGTAATCTCAGCACTTGGGAGGCTGAGGCAGGAGAATCGTTGTGAGTTCAAGACCAGCCTTTGCTACAAAATGAGCTCAAGGCCACCCTGAACTGTATAGCGAGACCCTGCCTCAAAAAGAAAAAAAAAAAGGAAAAGGAAAAACCTCAAATATTTTAGTCTTTTCTTCCCACATACTCTTTTACAAAATAGATGAATGTCTTACTTTTACAGCACTTGGCAAAATATACCTGTGTTCTCAAGTCAAATAATCAAGTACTTACTATTTTTGTGACACTACTTAAGAATTAGAGGAGCATGGGGGAAATGGGGAGGTGCTAGTCAAAGCCTACAAGTTCTCAGCTAGGAGATCAATAAAGCCTAGAGAACTAATACACATCATGGAAACTATAGCTAGTAACAATGTATTTGTAAACCAGGCATGGTGTCACACGCCTATAATCCCTATACTCAGAAGGGTGAGACAGGAGCATCACTTTAAGTTTGAGGCCAACCTGGGGTACACAGTGAGTTCAAGACCAACCTGAACTACATAGACCCTGTCTCAAAAAAACCAACCAAACAAAAAAAAAATGTGTTGTATACCTAAAATTTCCTAAATAGATCACCACACACCAATAAAAGACAACTATGTCCCAGTTTTGCTAATTAGCTTCATTATGGGAATTATTACACAAGATGTACTTATATCAAAACATCATATTGTAAAAAATATACACAATTTGTCAATCACACCACCGCTTTTTTTTTTTTTTTTTTTGGTGGTACTGGGGATCGAACTCAGGACCCTGGGCTTGCTAGGCAAGCACTTATTCCACTGAGCTATATCCCCAGCCCCACACACCACCATTTAAAAACCATAGTCACACAGTCCATTTTGAAGGAACAATGTTAACAATTATAGTATAAGGCAATGGTTCTCAATCGTTAGTACATAACAATCATATGGAAGGTTTGTAAAAAAAAATAAAATAAAACAGGTTGTAGGGCAGCTCACCTTCCAAAATTTCTGATTCAGTAGGTCTACTAGGGCCCAAGAATTTGCATTTCTTCAAATCTCCAGATAAGGCTGATACAATCACATGGGGACCACACTTTGAGAACCACAGATACTGTAAAAGTGCTAGAAAAAGAGAAGGTAAACGGAAGTTCCAAAAACAAAACAGAAGAAAAAGTAAGGATATGGTGGGGATATAACTCAGCAGGCACAGTGCCTGTCTGGCAAGTGCAAGGTCCTGAGTTTGATTCCTGGTACCAACCTCCCAACGAAAAGAATAAAAAAATAAATTAAGGATTTCATCGCAGGTACAGGGTAGAAGGTTTTGCACAGAGAACAAGTCTTCTATTTAAACATTTGACCTTCCTTAAAATAGCAAATCTAAAGAATGGCGACAATGGGGTTTTAGAACTGTTGTGTGCAGTGACAGTCTTTTACACAGTTTTTAGTAGGTGAAGTTTCTTTGGCATAATTGTGACATGCTGGCCTTCTTTTCAACAATCATCAAAAAGTTCCCAAAGCTGAGCATGGTAGCACACACCTGTAATCCCAGCACTCAGTAGGCTGAGGCAGGAGGATCACAGAGAGTTCAAGACCAGCCTAGGATACATAGTGAATTCAAGGCCAGCCTGGACTACAGAACAAGACCCTGTCTCAAAAAAAAAAAAGAAAAAGAAAGAAAAAAACCCAACCTAGAAAAGAAAGTTCCCATTTCTTTACCTATCTCTTCAACACTAGAACAATTTGCAAAGTTTGGCTTACAATTTACTTAGATGCCAACACTAAAAAGTGTGTGATACAAGTGCAAGGTCCTGAGTTTGATCCCCAGTACCGCCAAAAAAATAAATAAATAAAAATAAAAAGTGTGTGAGAAGTTATATTTTCCTAAATTCTGGAGAAAAGAACTACCCATACATCAGGGGGAAACACAATGCATTTCCTAAGTCCTGCATTGTGGTAATCGTTATAATGTGGATTACAGAGATAGGTAACATTTACATATTAGTGCTAAGAAAATAACACCTCCCTCCCCTATCCTGTGTCGTACTTTAGCTTTCTAGAGGGTTTTTTTTTTTTTTTTAGTACCAGGAATCAAACTCATGAGCCCAGGCTTGCCAGGCAAGTGCTTATGCCACTAAGCTATATCACCAGCTCAACTAGAGCTAAATATTGGCTATCCTTTAACAAGTTCTAATCAGCAACTTCTTTCTAAACATAAATTTAGCCGGGCGTGGTGGCGCACGCCTGTAATCCCAGCACTCGGGAGGCTGAGGCAGGAGGATCATTTTGAGTTCGAGACCAGCCTGGGCTATAAAGTGAGCTCAAGGCCAGCCTAAACTGCATAGTGAGACCCTGTCTCAAAAAGACACACACAAACTCATTTTCTAACAAAGGTTTGTGTTGTTTGTTTTAGAGTACAGTACTGGCCACTGAACCTAGGGCTTGAGTATGAAGCTACATCTTTAGCCTTTTTTTTGGTACCGAGAATCGAACTCAAGACCTTGCACTTGCCAGGGAGGCGCTTGGCCACTGAGTTATATCCCCAGCCCTACCCCCCTTTTTTTAAAAGATCTCACTAAATGGTCAGAGCTGGCCTTCAGCTTTCGGTCTCCTTGCCCAGCCTCCTGAACAGCTGGGAACGGAGGCATGCATCACCATACCCAGCCTAACAAAGGTTTTTCAGTCACTCAAGTACAGATTTGTTTTTTTTAGTCACTATCCATAAACTTTTTTTACTAATTATTAATTGCTAAAATATAATCTACAGTGATAAATGCTAGAACGTGCACAGATAAAGCCTGAAATTATCAAAATTCAGTTTGGTGTATTAATCTCCGCTAACTCCCCAAATGGCCTTCGTTTCAGTGACATGGTCTCTCCTTTCTTCCTTTTCAAAGATGATCAGCCTGGCTAGAACACCAGTCTGCAAGCCAGCTCAGCAGGGATCTCAGATAAAGCAAAAAGTCCTGGGTTTAAAAAGAATAAATGTATGGTGCATTTTTATTTCAAAGTCACCACTGAAAGGCAGGTCTGAATTTTGTTTATAAGCTGGTAGGCTTGCTCACCAGTGCTAAATGGAACAGCTTTATCAGTTGACAATCCTGTCAGCTGAACAAGTCATTTCTGAACGCAAGTGAAGCCTCATTTTGGATTCTGGTTTAGGACCCAGTCTTCTTCCTCCCAAGTTCTTAGCTCTTTCTTCCTCAGAAATTTCAATCTGCAGGTATCTGAATGAAATGCACATCACAGTAAAAATGAAAACACTTGCACCAGATTACTATGATTTGAAACCTGAAAATCCACATTTCGGTTCAAATCACTGTGGCCTTAATAATTCAGTATGAATGATGTGATAAAGTCAGAGGTTAGGATTTCATTAAAATTATATTAAACTATTTCCTAACAATCTGCAACTGATTTGCCAAAACAGCAGCTGTTTCTAAAATGCTTTGTGCTAAGCTCGCAATGAAGCTTTCATTCTTAGCAATTATCTTTGAAAAAAAAGCACTTTAACAGCGTGTTCCTTCTTCATATGAATCATCCACACCACTCAGGTGAAAAAATAGCTTTTGTAAATTCAAAATATTGCTTAGGTCAGTGGTTCTCAACCCTAGCTGCATATTAGACTCATCTGGACAGGTTTTTAAAAATAACTATTACTGGCTCTTTCTGATTAATTGGTCTGGAATGGGAACTCAACCTGGTCTTTCTTTTTTTTTTTTTTGAGACAGGGTCTCACCAGGTAGAGCAAGTTGGCCTTGAACTCGCTTATGTAGCACAGGCTCACCTCAAACTCATAGAGATCCTCCTGCCTCAGCCTCCTGAGTTCTGGGATTACAGGCATGTGCCCACCACGCCATGCAGCCTTGCGCTTGCCAGGCAGGCACTTATGCCACTGAGCTATATTCCCAGCCCTCTTAGACGATTCTAATATTCAGAAATGATTCAGAATAACTAAACCAGCCACCTATGGTGGGGCATTCCTGTAATCTCAGCACTCTTAGGGGAGCAGGACCTTAAGTTCAAGCCCAGCCTGGGCAAGTTAGTGACTGAGTGAGACCCACCTACAAAATAAATTTTAAAAGGGAACAAGGGAAGTAGCCCAGTGGGTAGGTTCAATCTCCATCTAGTACTCACACACACACACACACACACACACACACACACGTTCAATCTCCATCTAGTACACACACACACACACACACACACACACGTGTTCAATCTCCATCTAGTACTCTCACACACACACAAACACACACACACACATACAGGTGCACACAAAGCCTGCAAGAATGGCTTGAACCTGGAAGCACCAACACCTACTTCTGGCCAGGCATGATGGCCCATACCTCTATTCACAGCACCAGGGAGGCTGAGGCAGGAGGATCACTACAAGTTCAAATCCAGCCCGAACTACATAAGACCCGGTCTAAAAAATAAATAAATAAATACATACATACATACATACATACATACATAACCATTCATCCACGTTGGTATGTTCTCTTAGTGAGCTTTGGGGACAAAATCTGCTTACACCCTCTGTGTGGGCATACGTTTTTAGAAAAAGGGTTAAGTGTTTGTTTTTTTTGTTGTTGTTGGTTTTTTGTTTGTTTGTTTGTTTGTTTGTGACAGAGTTTCCCTATGCAGTTCAGGCTGGCCTTGAGCTCACCTTGTAGCCCGGGCTGGTCTCGAACTCGCCAAGATCCTTCTGCCTTGGCCTGCCGAGGGCTGGGATTACAGACATGCGCCACTACGCCCAACCGCTCAGTGTTTGTTTTTCTATAGTGAAGTTGTAACTTTGTGACACACTTCTCTTCCATCAACCTACCATCCATTCTCAGGCGCTACTACTGCCCTCTTAAATTTTGAGATTCTATAACTATGAAACAGAAAATTCCTGCCCTTGGTTTACGACTGGTTTTTAACTGCTCTGCCTATCCCCTTCATAATTTCTCTTTCCTCCCCTCAAAATCTAAGCTATATTTCTATTAACAAAAACCCACAAATAGGTTTCCTTCCGACAGCAGCAGACGTCTACCGGATCTCGTTCCTGAACTCTTTTCTAAAATGGCCGCCAAAAAGCCCAGAGAAGGACGCGCGAGTTCCACTCACGCATGCCCAGTACCGCTCTGAGGGCGCTAAGGCGAACTGGTCGGAGAAAAGGACAGAGGAATAGTAATAACCATAGGACTGGGGCCCGGTGGGGCAGGGGAGGGCCTAGGACACCGGGGTCTACCCACAGGCCCAAGGCCGAGCCAGACCCGCAGCACGTCACAGGAAGTGGGGGCCCCGCCCAGTGGCGCCAGAGACCGGAAGTGCGCGTTGCCCAGGTGTGGGTGTGAGACGGAAGGGGCCGTGAGGCGAGCGTAGCGTTGCTGAGGTAGGAAAGGGTTCCCAGCGTGGCATGGCTCCTCCAACCACTTCCCCTGAAAGGTACTGGGATTACCTTCACCATTTAACGTTGCTTTCCCCCTTTTCTGCCTGCACTTCTCGGCCCTAGGACTCAGAGCGAAGCTAACTTGGCTGTCGGCTTGTTGCGAGCCGTCGCGCACTCGAGGGCCTCCCTAGCCCTTTCTTCGAGCTTCTTTTAAAGTTAACTATCTTCCCCACCTTCCCTTTAGTCCTATTTTTTTTTCCTTTAGTCCTATTTAAACTGTTCAGATTTTGGTTCGGGTGTCTTTGTTTAAAGGAAGAACATTCTTATTTTATGACGACCTCTTGAAACAGTAGCTTCCGGCTCCACCCGTTCCCAAATCTTAACTGCTTTGCGGTTTGTCCGAATCACTGGTCTGATACCAAGGAAAAGGATCACCTGTTAACAGTTAGATGTGGGCGATATTTAAAGGGACACAGTTGAGCGATGATACTAAAAGTTCCAGTGCTTTAGTCTACTCTAATTAGTCTTTTTGCAGGAAAAAAAATAATTCCGTACATGTTGCTGAATCTAGCAGTCGTCGCTCTTTCATATGCCTTAAAATCAAGAAACTGGGTACATGGTTCTTTCATCCAAACCACTCTTACTTTTAGTGAAAAGGTATGAAGTAACCATGTGTGAAAAGGATCAGAACTGCTTAATCCAGACATGAAAAAAATATCTTTTTTGGTGGTTTAATGATTGTCGTTAACAAGCAGGCCCTGCCAGCTGACCAGTTGTATTTCCTAACATAAGTTCTACAGCTGCTTATGTCATAGAATGGGGAGAATGGTATGGAATTGTATGAGAGGCCCAAGGACAGCTTGCCTGGAGACAACAGCTGTAAATATATAACAGATTTTCAGAAGCTTCCTGGGGGGTAGTTTTACATAGAATTAGTTTTCCCATGTTTTGTTTAAGTGTAGTGCTCAGTAGAAGAGATCTCTGGTAGAAGGGGATTCAAACTATGAAACGGTTTCTTTGAATCTTTCATATTTCTGTTAGTTTTTTTCCTCTTACTGATAATATACAGTAGGTACTCCTTGAGTCCTAACATTCACAAGTTTTCCCTTAGTGGATGGATACAGGACTTCAGTATTAACAGAAGAGGTTTAAATCTGTAAGTCTCACCATATTAGCGTAGGAGGCTGGGAGGGGAGGGCAAAATGAAGCATCACTAGAAAAAGAAAACATCAGTGTGGCACTTGCTGATCATGTCCAAGAAAAGTCATAAAAATGGTAATCTCAGGCCGGTGTGATTGAACACACCTGTGAGCCTGGCACTCTGGGAGGCAGAGGCAGGAGGATCACTGGGAATTGGAGGCCAGCCTGAGCTATAAAGTGAGTTCAAGGCCAACCTGAACTGTGTAACAAAACCCTGCCTCAAAAAGACGAAAAAAAAAAAATTAAAATGTCTGGGCATTTTGGATGAGTTAAGGATACACTGTCTGCCATAGATGGCCATCGTTCCCAGATCCGAAAGAAGGGCAAGACTGGTAGGTGGCCTGCCCATCCTGTAATTTTTAGAAATTTAAGAGCGCCTTAAAAAGTACCCTCAACTGGGGTGAGTGAAAAGAGAAAGGAAAGAAAGGGAAATTATGTATGTATGTATATACAGCATAGCTAACATAGTTGAACTGACTTCTATCACTTTCCTGAAAGGAACAAGTAATGATTAACTATTTGATCAATCTGCATGTCTCTATTTGTTCTCCTGAGAAACCGCTTTGAAAATAATCAATACGTAATACAACAACCATTGTTAATTTCCTACTGCTTTGTCTGTAACTCTGTATTGCTTGTGTTGTTCTTATGCTATTTTGTACATGAATGTCTGTCTGTTAATATGTTTTCCTTTTTAAAATAAATTTTTAAAAGTGGAAAAAAAAAAAGTACCCTAAGCCAGGCATGGTGGTTACATGCCTATAATCCCAACACTCCCACTCAGGAGGCTGAGGCAGGAATATCCCTGTGAGTTTGAAGCCAGCATGGACATGGACTATATAGTCAATTCAAGGCCAGCCTGGAATATACAGCAAGACCCTGTCTCAAAATAAAATACCCTCTGCCTGTTTTTATCCAAAATGTAAATAATAAGTATTTTATGGTCTTGACTGTGCCCTCTAGTGTTACATAGCATCAAATCCCTACTAGCAGGTAAATTAGTAATAACCTCAAATTTATTCCAAGAATGTAGATTAGGCAGTTGGGTGTGAATTGTGCATGCTTTTTATCCCAGCTACTCAAGAGGCTGAGGCAGGAGGATTACAAATCAAGCCCAGGCTGGGTAGCTGTTTCAAAAAAATAAAAAGGATTAGAAATGTTAGCTCAGTGTACAGTGCTTGCCTATCCTGTGTAAGTGCCTGGGTCCAATCCCCAGTACTGCCAGGGAAAAAAACAAGCTTCAGAGGAGGAAAGAAAGGTTTTACAGAAGAGAAAATGAGGAAGCAGATACATGTTAAGGATTTCTTACATTGAACTTGGATAGCTTCGATTTGAGAAGTGGTGATTTCTTTTCTTAGGGCTGCCTCCGGTACATTTCATTTGATTCCCTAATTCATGTGTTTTTCCTCCACCAGCATTTGAAGTCAGCTCCTTTGGTTTCAGCATGGAAGACACTTACAGTATGTAGTTTTCGTTGCTTTTAAGAAATGTTACATTATTTACATACAGTTTTATGTCTAACTCGACTTTTAGTGTGTTGTGGAAAATTCAAATTTCTCCCCAAACTACTGAGAAGGAAAGGTCTATATAGTATTGATGTGGGCCTGGCGTGGTGGCACATGCCTGTAATCCCAACACTCAGGAGGCCGAGACAGGATTGTTGTGAGTTCAAGACCAGCCTGGGCTACAAAATGAGCTCAAGGCCAGCCTGAACTGCATAGCGAGACCCTGTCTCAAAAAGACAAAAAATATATATATATATGCTTGAGCTCTTTAGCAAATTGTCCTGGAATTCCAACCTTAATCTGGTAAGAGTTCTAAAGATCTCCATCTCCTATTTTGGGCTTCACCTCAACTGGTGACACATTCGTCAGGTCTAGCTTTTTACGCCCATGAAGTTGCCTCATGGGCTTCACCTCCTCCTCAAATTTGAGGATCAGTCAATGCTTTTGAAGGAAGCGTGTCAACATGACCTATTTTGTCTTCCAAAGTAAGTTACTGTCCCAGGAAGGCAGACAAAATCATTACAGAGACGTTTGATAGTACTTATTTAAACTTCAAATGCGCTTACACTTCACTGAGGCATGCTTAAGTATCTGGTCAAGAAAAACACTCATAATGTGCACACGGTATAAACTAGATTGTTAGTCACTGTATTGTATACAGTAGTAAAAGGCTGGAAACAAATGCCCATCAGTAAGGGAACTGATGAAGAATCTGTGGCACACCCATGTATATAGCGTTGATGTATGCGTTATATGTAACAAGGAAGGAGCACCAGGAAACAGTAAGAGCTGGGGATGTGGCTCGGCGGCGGAGCGCTTGCATAGCACGCACGAGGCTCTGGGTTCAATCTCTAGCGTAACCAAAACAAAAGAAACAAAATCAGTAAAAAGAAAAAAGCAAATTTTTAAATAGGAGACATAGGAAATTCTGTCACATGCTCTAACATGGATGACTTCTGTGAGCATTGTTAAATGACATACTCTAACTATAGAAAAAAAATGTATGATTTGACTTATATGAAATACCTAAAATATATAGAATGATGGTTTCCAGGGCCTAGGGAGAGTGAGCACTGAGGAGCTGATGTGTAAGGGATGTAGGGTGTGAGACTACAGACTTCGGGAGATGGCGCAGTAGCGTGAATATACTTAGCACTACTGAAGTGTATACTTCAAATAATTAAAAAGGTACATTTTATATGTACTTTATCACAATTTTAAATTATTCAATTGAAAATAAATTTTTTAAATATGGAAAAGCAGATCAGAGCTGACCTAAATTGCCAGACACCAAGAAGCGAAGCATTACGGTAGGAAGCACTCATTCCCCGCTCTGACATATGCTACTCTATGGGCAGTATAATGTGTGTAAATCATATGGTACATCCAGTCTGTCAGCTGCTGACATGGCCTAACATTTTCAAGGGATGGAATGGATTAAATGAAGGGAAACTAATAAGAATTTCATCTGTAAATGCTCCCTGGATGTCCCAAAGCTTCACAAATAGGAAAAGATTGCTGCTCAAGAAGCGCTTGGTTGGCATAATAAGTTTGCCTGTCCTCTGAGACTTCTCCTGCCTATTCATCTGTCCTTCGAGTCACCTTTCTAGCTCATTTGCATCTGATCAGGGCTGGCAGTTCCGTGTTTACCGCTCTTCCAGCGAAACTGTCTGGTTCAGTTCCCCCACTGGCTTCTGATTTTCACTGCAGTCTCTTGGTTTATAAGCTGCTTATCCAATGTGAATTGTTTATTTCACTTTAAAAATTACTTGTAGGGGTGGCAAGAGCGTTTGCCTCTTGTCCACAGAATGCCCTTAACCATTTAATTTCCCTCTCTTAGCTATAGCTGTTAAAATTTCGGGCCCAGCCAGGGCATCTTGCATATCCTGAGGGCAGTTTTAAATGGTAAGATCTAGATTAGGGATTTTTCTTCCACACAGCAGTTCCATATGTCTGCCGTTGTTTTAACCCCAGGAAGTTTCATTTTTTTGCAAACTGTTTTTTGTTCTTAATCTGGCTAGGTTGGTAGTCACTAGATTAAGAATTATTTGGGGTTTTTTCCCCTCATCTATGTTCCAAAATAGGGAAGTAAAGCCACCTATCTGTTAAAAGTAGTATCATTTGAGAATCTAGATCATACCATTTCAAACTGCCCTCAGGATATACAAGATCCCCTGGCTGGCCCCAAATTTTAACAGCTGTAGCTAAGAGAGGGAAATTAAATGGTTATAGGCATTTTATGGACAAGAGGCAAATGCTCTTGTCACCCCTACAAGTAATTTTTAAGTGAAATAAGCAATTGGACAATCAGGAACAATTTATAGGGGTAAATTAGAACAGACAGAAAGCTGGGTATATAGCTCAGCAGCGCAAGCACAAGGTCCTGAGTTTGATTTCCAGTACCAAAAAAAAAAAAAAAAGGCCAAAAAAAACCACCACTAATTTTTCTTGAGCTTCCATAAAATAGTATAACTAATATAGAGCAGTGCTTCCCAACTTTATGTCATGGAGACCAATCTAGACGAAGATGCTAAAGAAGGAGATGGATCCACCTCAGCTTGCTGAGGGAGCATTTGCCTGGGGTTAAGTGGCAAGCTGATTTACTTGGGCAGTGGGCCACAGTGGATATAGTGGCACCCCAGCAGTCTTTTTCAGCTTTAGCAGACTAGTTGGGAAACTCTGCTTGGATTAGCTAGAGAATAACAATAAGCCTGAATTAGAACTTGTAGAAAAGGAAAGGAAATTATCACATAATTTTTTTTGTTTTTGTTCTAGGGTAAGGGTAACCAACAATAAAAACAAAATTTGTAATTAATTAACACATGCTGGCAGTATAAAATGATTACATGTCATGAGGAATTGTTACATGTATATATCTTAAATCATCCTCTTCCCCTCCCCTCCTCTCCATCCTTTAGCTCCCTTCCCTCTTTTAAATGAACACAGTATTTAATCAAAATATGAACTGATTCCTCACCCCATGACTGCTGGTTCTTCTGGATTTATTAAGTCAGTAGTACCAGGCATGGTAGTGCATGCTTGTAATTCTAGCACTCCACAGACTGAAGTAGGAGGATTGCTGCAAGTTCAAAGTCAGCCTGCACAGCCCAACAGTCCATTTGAAAAAAACCTTCAATGGTAACAGTTTTATATTCTCAGAGTAATATTTTTCTAATTGTTTAGTCAATCTTTTTAAAGCTAATTTTTCTATACACTGGCTTTTTCTATTAACTGTCTTATAGACTCTGTTTAAAAAAAAAAAAAAAGGCCAATGTACCTGAAATGCAGTACTGTGACAAAGGTCTGTTACGCTTAAATGTGTTTGTCTCTCTTTCAGTTGACTCCCTGGACCCTGAAAAGCTATTACAGTGTCCCTATGATAAAAACCACCAGATCAGGGCCTGCAGGTTTCCTTATCATCTTATCAAGTGCAGGAAGGTAAGGTATTATTTTTATAATGTGCCCTCTTGCCATCTTGAGTTCTGTCAAGCTAGATTTTATAAACATCAAATAGTTGTAGCATAGCCAGGCATGGTGGTGCAGGCCTGTAATCCCAGCACTCAGGAGGCTGAGGCAGGAGGATCATGGAGACTTGGAGACCAACCTGGGCTGCAAAGTGAGCTCAAGGCCAGCCTGAACTGCACAGCGAGACCCTGTCTCAAAAAGACCAAAAGAAAAGTGTAACTAGTATCCCTGGATTTTATTCTTTGTAAAGAAAAGAAAACACTAATTTTTGTTAGGGATGAGAAATCCCTCTTATCTTATAAATTTGATGTGTTTATTGTCCTGAAAGAACAAGGTGCTACAATACATCTCTTTCTGATTTTTGTTCTTGCTTAGAAATTTTAGGAGGATGAACAACTAGAAGTGTTAGCCCAAGAAAATAGTCTTGCTAAAAATAACTGTTTTTCCAAGTTCCACCATCTTTTTAAAAAGTCTGTCTGGTAACTCTTGTATAGATTTAGATGTAAACTAGTGCTATATTAATTAAGAGACATGCTGACAAGATTGCCAGAATGCAGATGTCAGATACAGAGACCAAAAACCAGTCAGAATTTAAGGTTGGAAAAGTTTTAAGTATTTAATCCAAACTGCTCAAAATTCAGATTTAACATCCTTTAAAGAATGTTTCTGTTAGCTGGGGGTGTAGCTCAGTGGTAGAATATGTGCTTAGCAGGCACAAGACGCAGTCCACAGTACACATAAAAATTCCTCTTACAATCCTGGAAACATAATGTGCCTTGCTGATTATTTCTTTAGCTCTTTTTAATCTCTGGAACAAGGATCACTTAAAATTAAACCTGAACAGTATGGATCAGCAAATGTCGCTGCATCTTCCTCCTGTAGCCTCTCAAATTATTTGCTCAAGATAAAAGTTGGGAGGGAGAGAAAAGTGATACAAAATCACTATTATAGCTCTTCTATTTTCTAATGTCCTTAAACTTTGTCCATAAAACCTTTGCATGAAATGCCTGATTCTCCTTATGAAAAGTGATGGAGATGCCTGCCCTCACAAGTGTCATAATCCTCTTAAGTATTGCTTTTTTTTTTTGAGACAGAGTCTCACTATGCCATTCAGGCTGACCTTGAGCTCACTTTGTAGCCCAGGCTGGTCTCGAACTTGCCACAAGACTCCTGCCTCGGCCTCCCCGAATGCTGCAGTTACAGGCAGGTGCCACCACACATGGCTCTTTTTTTTTTTTTTTCTTTTCATCTTACAAGTTTTTCTACCATTCTTCCTGTGTCACACAATTTTTACTTTTTGAGTTTCATTTGTAATGTCTTTTTCTTTTGCTAATAAATTTCTTAACTGTTGATATAATCACCACAGTGTTTGGGTGATCTTAAACCTTTTCTTTAAAACAAGGAACTCAGTCAGCAAAGTAGTCTCTATCTTTGGATTTTTCCCTAGTGAAATCAAACTGAAATAAAGGTCAAATTGTTCAGAGCCTCATTTCAGACATCATTACTTTAAATAAATGTCCCTGTGTTAATCTGAAAAATCATTGGTTTGTCTCTTCTGCAGCTCCTTTTTCCACAACTATTTGCCAGACAATTGTATTGCAGTAGCAGGGGCCCTGCTGCAGTGCAGACAGTGTGTGCTTAGTGCTACTGTTTATCCTGTATACCAGCCTGCAGAGAGCTCTACCATTACTGGCTGTGCCACCTGAATCTTGTGACTGAGAAATAAACAGAGGGGGGAAAAAATGGTTCATTTTTACTGGTTAGCTCTGTGTAAGCCACTTAAATTCCAATATCTACATTGTCTGTCTCTCTAATCATAACAGAGGCATCTATTTAATGGTTTTGAAGTAACATGTGAATGGTCTATAAAGAATTCCCTCTAATAAATTTCCTATGAAATTTGCCTACCATATTTTAGCCATTAAGTTTATGGAGGAATTTTAAATGAATAAAGCTGGAGCCACTCCCCTGGGATTTTGAGAGTTCCAAAAAACTGACGGATTTCGTAATCTTGGTTCCACAGAATCATCCCGATGTCGCAAGCAAATTGGCCACTTGTCCCTTCAATGCTCGCCACCAGGTTCCTCGGGCTGAAATCAGTCACCATATCTCAAGCTGTGACGACAAGAGCTGCATCGAGCAGGATGTGGGTAAGCCTGACGAGCTGACGTGTTCAGTGACGTCGGTCAGCCCGTTGCAGTTTGTACTGTGCCACACTGTCAACTTGATTTTTAGCTTCCACCATTTCAGAACAAAAACATTTATCTGCCTTTGAGATTTTTGCCTGATAGCAGCAATAGGCTGCCTGGCTGTTTATGTGTCAGATGTCTTTCTCTTCTGAACAGCTTGACTGATTTTACTCATAAATCATCTAAAAATAAAATCTTTTACTGCCATAAACATGGTAAATATCTTTGTTTCTCTTTCTTGTTTTCTGTCAGCAAAGAGATAGGATCTGTCTGTTTAGCTTTCATACGATCTAATCCGTGTTTTAGAAACAAAGACCCATTAGGCTACCCTGCAACCTCCTCTTAAAACTAACTCCCTTTGTTTTGGTTTTTTGAGTCAGGGTCTCCCTGTGTAGTTCAGGCTGGCCTTGACGTCACTATGCAGACCAGGCTGGCCTTGGTGATGCTCCTCCTTCAGTCTCGAGTTCTGGGGTTACAGGCGTGCAGCACCACGCCCTGCACTACTACCTTAAACACAGTCACTTGGCAGCATCCCCATTCATGTCAGATCTGTTGTCTTACAGTCAACCAGACCAGGAGCCTTGGACAGGAGCGGCTGGCTGAGAGCACCTGGCAGTGCCCCCCTTGTGATGAAGATTGGGACAAAGGTGATGCGCCTTCACATCTTCCTTTCACCATGTCCAAATCTCAAATCATTTGCTTAAAACAGAAGGGAGATTTTCCTTTTTTATGAACATACTGTGTTGTTGGGAATGTGTTGTTATTTTTATTAGGCCCCAAAATGAGCACATTTGTATCGCCATGCAGACACACAGAACAGCCTTTCCCTCGTGATTGGAAAAAGCACTTCTTTACATCTGTTTTTTTCCATAAATTGTGTTGTACCATCTGTGTTTGATTGTTACTAGGCACATTTATTATTATTTATGTAGCGCATGTTTATATTCTTCAATTAAATTCCTGTTGCTGTGTCACTTGGGGAAAGGACTTGATCAATTTTCACCTGCATCTCCTAACTCCAGTGTAGTAATTTCCATCTTACAAATTCAACTGTCATGAACGGATACCTTGTCTCATAGGATCACAAACTGTGTTTTGCTTCCTTTGGCAGATTTGTGGGAGCAGACTAGCACCCCATTTGTCTGGGGCACAGCCAACTTCTGTGGCAACAACAGGTAAATGAAATGGTCTCATTCTCAGTACTTCCTTCCCAAATCGGTATCCTGTTACCAAAAATAACGCACTGTCTTTCCTCAGTGGTGTTCTTTGGCGATAGCTTATGCTTATTTGGGTTTTTCCTCATTTAGTCCTTGATTCATGAAAAGGACATGTGCTTTGTGCTAATTATTAAGAATACAAAAATAGTATCTTAAGAGTCTTAACAAGGAAGACAGTGGTACCAGATATGCTTCTGTTTTAATTGGATTTTTTGCTAACTTTATTTATTTATTTATTTTGTCTTTTTGAGATAGTCTCACTATGCAGTTCAGGCTGCCCTTAAGCTCACTTTGTAGCCCAGGCTGGTCTTAAACTCACAGCAATCCTCCTGCTTCAGCTTCCCGAGTGCTGGGATTATAGGCATGAGCCAACATGCCTGGCCTAAGTACATTATTTTAATACTTGGAAAATTTTTTCTGAGGCATGGTGTGGTGCTACACACCTGTAATCCCAGAATTTAGGAGGCTGAGGTAGGAGGATTGCTGTAAGTTTGAAGCCAGCCCAGGAGTTCAAGGCCGCCCTGAACCACGTGGTGAGAGCCTGTCTCAAAAAAAAATTATTAAAAATATTTTTTACTTGCGACTAGAAAATCCAGACTACCTATTGGGTAGGGAAAAACATGTATTTCCTCCCACTAATTTTTGTATCAATTTAAAATATAAGATTCCTCATTATTGCAGTACTCAGGTCTTAAAAGATCCAAGTTTCAAATCTAAGTGAGATAATTTCTGTATTAGAAAATGAAGGAGCCAGGCATAGTGGCGCACACCTGTAATCTCAACACTGAGGATGCTGAGGCAGGAAGATCACTTGAGTTCAAGGGCAGCCTGGGCTACAAAGTGAGTTCAAGCCATCCTGACTGTGTAACGAAACCCTGTGTCAAAAAGACAAAAAAAAAAAAGAGGAATAAAGTGTAAACTTCATTTTTCCCCAAATGAAGTGCTTATTTGTTTTTATATCTTAATCCATAAGATCAGGTAACGGTTTCAGTCCGGAGGTGGTAGCGCATGCCTGTAACTGAGGCAGGAGGATCACTGCAGGTTCGAGCCCAGCCTGCACATAGCCTGAACGCAGCAAGACCCTGTCTCAAAAAAAAAAAAAAAAAGTTACACCATAATTTTGAGTATACACTGTTTTATGTGCATTTTAAGACAAAAACTTAAAAGATGAATTCTATTGATTACAATTTTAGTTTTACCTCAGTTCTGTGAGATTTCCTGCCTTTGGTTAGATTGAATGGCGTCTTAGTTTATCTGGTACATTTACTGAGTGAGTTAATGAGCTGTCACACTACTGAACAGTAGATGGCATTGCTGTTTATCTCAATTTCTGGAAAATGAAAATGGTGAGACTCATCTTAATGCCTATATAACAACTGTGCAGAGAAACGGTCATCATTCTAATTAGAGGAATGTTTCAAGGAAAATGTGTTTACATTTCTTTCACATGAATGTATATTGATGTTTTCACTCAAATTGCAAAGAATATTTTGATTGTGTCACATGTACCTGCCTGAGGAATACAGATAGTGCTGACACAGTGAAGTTTCTTTTTTTGCAGCACTGCTAGCAACACAGTCATGGAGCATAAGAGCAACCTGGCCTCAGGCATGAGAGTTCCCAAGTCTCTGCCCTACGTTCTGCCGTGGAAAAACAGTAAGTGAAACAGAGGCAGAATGCGTTTATTTCCTTTGTTGTGCTAAAAAAAAAAAAAAAATGCTTTTAGTTATTCAGATTTCTTCTGTCTGAACACCGTTCACATGGCCACGAAAGTAAATACTTTCTTAAATTTACATCCTAAGCATCTCACTTATTTCACCCTATATCTGACGTTGGTTAGAAATGAAAAATTATGAAAAAGAAAGTACAAGAGCACAGAAACCAGGAGAATGTTTGCAAGATGAGATAATCACTGACATCAAGTAACATGAGTAAATTCGGGGACCAAGAAAAAGACTATTAATTTGGACTAAGAGGAAGTCATCTCTAATTTTCCAGGCATAATATCAAAAGGGAATTGGAATCACGTTTGTATTGCAGGAGCCTAAAAGGAAATGAACAAAGGAGAAAAGAGTAATAAGTCATAAGAACCAGCATGAGGAACGGAATTCCAGTGTCTTCCCTAAGGCGTGGCGGCACACGCCTGTAATCCCAGCGCTCAGGAGGCTGAGGCAGGTGGATCCTTGCGAGTTCGAGGCCGGCCTGCGCTACATAGCGAGACCTTGTCTCAAAAAGACAAAAAAAAAAAAGGAAAAAAAAAAAAACTTTCAGTGTCTTCCCCAGACATTGTGGGCCATGCTGGGTATATCAGTACTAAATTCATGTCAAAACACGGTGGTATCTTGGTTCACAAACTTAATTCTTTCCGCAGTTCTGGTCACAAACTGAATTGGATGAGAACTGAACCAGATTCAATGGTTAGGTTCAATGTTGACTTTATGTGGAAATCTGATATTCTTATAAAAGAACTCCTGTGTTCAGAATACCAAAGAAGGTGTGATTTTGTTTGTTTTTTTTGTTTGTCTTTTTGAGGCAGGGTCTCCACATGCAGTTCACTGAGCTTATTTTGTAGCCCAGGCTGGTCTCAAACTCCAAATGAACCTCCTGCCTCAGTCTCCCAAGTGCTGGGATTACAAGTGTGCACCACCACGCCTGGTGAAAGTGATTTTTATTTAATGCAAGTTTACATTTTTTAATGTGCTCCTCAATTCAGATTCCTTTAGATTTCATCCTTTGGGGCTGGAGGTACAGCTCAGTGGGGTAAGTGCTTGCCGCTAAGCACTAAGGCCCTGAGTTCGATCCCCGGTCCCGGAAAAAAAAAAATAGATTTCATCCTTTGTTACTATTTGAAATAATATTTGAGTGGCCAGGTAGTCCTTTTAAAATATTTCACCTTGGATGCAAAAAATTGAGATTACCAACTTACATACAAAAAGGCTGGCTAAGTAAAGGACTGTTTTCTTTTCTTGTTTTCTGAATTGGAATCTGATCACCAATTTAAATTATTTTACTTTTATGATTTTAGTATATCCCAGGAATAAGACATTTGTGTTTAGTAAACAGAGGATGGATGGGATTCCCGTTGACATGGTATACTAACTTTGAAATATTTCTGCTTGTAGATGGAAATGCACAGTAACTGAATATCTTTCTCAAGTAAGTATTTCAGTTTATACCACTATATCTTCAGATGATTGCAAGATTTAACTGGACATAAAGCAATTTAGGTCCAATTTTCTTTCAGATTATGGTACCAAATTAAACTTTAGCTTGTGTATGTGTTTTTTAAGGATATAGCCTCTGTTATAGCTTTACACACTAATGAATAGGCATTTACTGGTTGAATTAGAATTCTGTTAACATGCCAAGTTGTTTTCCCTAACATTAGTACACATTGCCTTTTTTATATCAAAGTTACATTCTAGGTCTATCATGGCTCTTTTAGTGGACTGAGATTAATCAGGCAGCTGTGCTTCAGTGCTCTGCAATTCATTCCCTGTGCAGCACAGTTTAATCCTCATCAAAAAATTCATACTCTCTTTAATGAGCACTTAGAAGTTTTGGGTCTCTGAAGAATCTTGCACTGTTCATTTCATCTATTTGAGTTAGCAGAACCTCACAAAAATCTGTGTGGTTTTGTTTTTTTGTCTTTTTGAGATAGGGTCTCGCTGTGCAGTTCAGGCTGGCCTTGAGCTCACTTTGTAGCCCAGGCTGGCCTCGAACTCACAATGATCCTCCTGCCTCAGCCTCCTGAGTGCTGGGGTTACAGGAGTTCACCACCACACCCAGCACAAAAACCTATATGAAGGAGTCACTTGCCTGGAGAGTCAGTTCTGATGTTCTGCTCACTTGTAAAACTGTTGACACAGGAAGTATACATCAGTGTCTATACAGATTTAAAAAAAAAAAAATCTTGAACCAGGCGTGGTGGCACACACCTATAATCCCAGCACTCAGCCTGGGCTACAAAGTGAGCTCAAGGCCAGCCTGAACTGCATAGCAAGACCCTGTCTCAAAAAGACCAAAAAAAAAAGAATGTCTTTAATACAATTAGCAAGTTTCTGTGTGCACAGTGGTATTAAAGCTAAGGGTCAGAAGGCCATACTTGGTGTTCTGCTGTAATAGCAGCTTCCTCCAGCAGACCACAAGAATTTAATTAGATTATCGTTGTGTGGCCTATTGTCAGATGTAGTTGGTGCTTTTATCATTGGAAGACATTAAGAACTCTCTTTTCCCCTCTTCTTCCCTTGCAGATGCCAGACCCTTGAAGACTCTTGCTTATTTTGCTACCCAAGAGTTCATTTTTTTTCCTTATCTAATTAGAGAATGATAAAAATTGCCTGTGACTTTCAAACAGACCAGTGCCTTCTTCTCCCCCTCCACTGTTTGGATCCTCACTAATCTGGTATAAGAACCCTCGTACTCAGAAGAACATCTGAATACTTTTAGACCCCTCAGAACTGAATATTGCCAGCATAGCTTAGATCGGTTTTATTTATCTCCCTACATTCCAGCTAGAAAATGTTGTATCTGGGCCGGGGATGTAGCTCAGCGGCACAAGTGCCTGCCTGGCAAGCGCAAGGTCCTGAATTCAATTCCCAGTACAAAAAAAAAAAATGTACTAGCAGTCAGATAGGTGTGGACTATATAGGGATGAAGATTGGAATGAAGAGCGAACAAATGTACATGTAGAGAAAACACCCATGTATGAAATCTGATGAAAGTCAAGAGTTTAAATATAGGAGGGCACTGGTGACTGCCCTGGGATGCATATACAATAGCTTACCCCGAGAGAATATCTTTGGAAATACTTCTCAGTATTTCCTGAGTATTTCCTGATAGCGCCTTGATACCACATCCCTTATCTAGCTAGAAAATAGTTCAGATTTCTGAAACACCAAGGCCTGGCCACCCTCACATCTTGTAGTCACTTGCAAGGAGACCTAATCTCCCCTGCTGTTTTGGTGGGAGTTCATTGTTTTGCTTGTCGCTGCTGCTGTTGTGTTTTTATCTTCCTTGTGCTAGAGAGTAAACCCAGGGCTTTGTGTATATTGAGCACATGCTGTGTGTCTAGGCTTTCAAGACCGTTTTTGGTTGTTTTCAGCTTTGGTTTGGTTTTAAAACTGGCATGGAAAGAGATTTGGTATCTTAGGCAGTTGGACAAAACACCCTGACAAATACTGCCAAAAGTATTATCTCTAGTGTTGTTTGCAGGTGACAGATAAGAAAGGGGAATGGGCTGCTGAAGGTCTCAATCCTGTCCTAATGAAGCAGAGCTGTCTTGTTTGTTTAGTTCCAAACTCTGAAAACAAATCCAAGATAAGGCACCGTACAGTGTTCTTCCTACTGTGTGCTGTTAAGGGGATGACTAGACTCTTTATTCTGTAGCAGGTGTGATCCCTGGGGGGGGCCTGTGCCCCCAGTTGAGGCCATTTACGTTTGTACATTAATCAGCATGTCACAGCCGGGCGTGGTGGCACACACCTGTAATCCCAGCTGAGGCAGGGGGCTCATTGCGAGTTTGAGATCAGCCTGGGCTACAAAGAGAGCTCACCGCCTGCCTGAACTGCATGGTGAGACCCTGTCTCAAAAAGACAAAAAAGCAACATGTCACAGTAACGGAACTTTCTTTTCAAGTAGTCATATTACTGGAAAATGCAAAATTTACGGTTCTGTTTGTTTGGGTGATGGCAGCACAGCTGTCCTTACTACACTTGTAACCAGGGCCTCCCAGTTCAGGAGAAGCAAGTTAGAAGCGTGACTCTTTTTGCAATACAATTCAATTAAAAATCTAATAGAAAATAGTTACCTTGTGTTTTTGAAGGACCTAGAAGAGTAAACTAATGTCTATCGTTCCTGAAAAATCTTATTTTGGAAAGAGCTCTACGCTTATGGCTACTAGGATTTAATCATAGAACCCTTATGAGTGTGACTAGCATTCACCATAGGGGAAGTGCCTGCCTGTTGTAATTTTGGTAGCTCACAAGATAGTCCTGTTGTTTTCTTTAGTTTGTTTTAGCTGCCGATTTGTCTGGTTCACAGACTTAAGAGACTGCTCAGGATTTTTACTGAGCCTGTGATTTACCTGTCTAAGTTTAGTTTGCCAAAAGTGTTTGAAGATTCCCAAAAGCTAATACAAAGAAACGGTTCTTTATCTCTACCACATCTGTCAGAAATTAGGAGGAACAGCTTATCTGTGGGACTTTCTTATTTTGGGGACCTTTTCCAGAGAATCCCCTTCCTTCAGGGTGTGGTCAGTGGAAGGTAAACAGTTGAATATTCTGTGTCAGTTTTGGTTAAAGTCAAATGCTGTGGTTAAAGGTGGAAGCGGACGTGTTTGAAAAGGTAGGCCTAAAAGCTGAGCACTGTGTTTGGTCTTGCCCAGGACTTCCTTACTCCACCCCAAGGAAAGGATTTGCTTTTAGGAAAATGCCTTTCTCTGCAAGGATTCTAGAAGTGCCATTGTGATTTGCAAATGTTCTCACCAGGAATAAAGAAATGTAAATGATAAGTGATGCTTAGCTCTCCTGGTAGCTATACCTGAGCTAAAATGAGAATATTTGGCTGTAATTTCAAATCGTGCGCTGTAGTACTCTCTCATTGATAAGGCAGAGTAGAAACTGTGTTGATCTCTTAGAGTATATACAGTATAAACTGTGCTGGCATTCTTGGAGTACTTTGCTTGTTCTTTTCACAAAATCATGTTAAGCTTCAGAATAGGAAAAAAGTGAAAAGATAACATTTTACTTTTTTAGCTGGGGATATAGCTCCGCTGCACAAGTGCCTGCCTGGCAAGTGCAAGGTCCTGAGTTCGGTTCCCAGCACCAAAAAAAGAAAAGAAAGAGAAGCCTTGTGTCCACTAGGTGTGTAACTGTGATGTTCACCTGTCTACCATCATGGAGTCCAAATGAGGTTTGGAAAACACGAATCCAGAGCTTTATCTTACGTGTGCAGAGACAGGCCCTGCACACTGGGGTACGGCTCAGCAGCACAGCGACTGCCTGGCAAGCATAAGGTGGTGAGCTCGATTCCCAGTACCAAAAAAGAAAAAGAAACAAGCCCTGCACAAATGTGATACGTGACTTTTCTAAAGGAAAGAGAATGCTAAACACAAAGTTTGAGAACAGATGCTCTCTAGGGAGGAGGCCGGCGTGATAGGGTCAGAAAAAAACACAGACTTGTAGTAATCTGTTTGAGAAGTTAGATGGTGCGCTTCTTGGGGTTTATTATGTGTAATATGTAAGTATTAAGGGCTGTCTAATTTTCAAACATTTAAGAGTAATTGTTAAAATAGTTGCAGAGTGTTTACTGTAGGCAATCTGTTCTTTCTTAGCATTTTACATATTTTAACACACACACACACACACCCACCCAGTGGGGCAGCAGACCTTGAAAACTCATCATTCTAAGGATAGACACCTTGCTGGTAATGAGCCATGACCATAACCTAGAACCCCTGGGTTTTGTGTTTACAGTTGTTAGCTTGTGTACATCCTGCTTCCCTACATATTGATTCCACACTCAAGTCTCATTCTCCAGGCTACAAGTTTCCTCCTGAACCCAAGTCTGTGTTTGCCCCCTTGGACTCCATGATCAGGTATTTCAGTAGCCTGGACCAGCACCCTGCATCCCCTTCAGTCTCTCTTTTTTTTTTTTTTTTTTTTTTTTTGAGACAGGGTCTCAAAAACCTGCTGTGCAGTTCAGACTGGCCTTGAGCTCACTTTGTAGTCCAGGCTGGTGTCGAACTCACAATCATCCTTCTGCCCCAGGCTCCCGAGTGCTGGGGTTACCGGCATGCACCACCCCGCCCGGTCTCGATTTTTTTTTTTCAGTCTCGTTCTTGTACTGCTTCCATTTCGCCACTTTGCAATCAAATGAAACCCACCCGATTGCACAGCAGATACGTCATTTCTTTAGCTTGTTCTCATTGACCTGATTACTGTTACAGCCCTCTTCTCCTTTCCTTAGTCTCCTCATCCCCATTTTCAGCAAATGACTTTGCTTTCAACTTCCTTGAGAAAATAATGACATATACACCTGTGATTCACATTAAGAGCTCAGGCAGGAGAAACAAGTTTAAGGACAATTCAAGACTATCTCAAAAAGTAAACTTACCCTGTAACTTTTTTTTTTTCTTTTTTGTACCAGTGATCAAACTCAGGACCTCACACTTGCCAGGCAGGTGTTGTGCCCCTGAGCTATATCCCTGGCCCATTACCTTGTAACTCATTTAGCATCTCTTAATATCAGAGACACACTTGCTGCTGGGTGTGTTGGTGCAGGTTTGTAATCCCAGCACTCAGGAGGCTGAGGCAGGAGAGGATTGCCTTAAATTTGAGGCCATCCTGAGCTGCATAGCAAGACACTGCCTCAAAAAATAAAAAATAAAAATTCTCAAAACACACTTTCTATGCTGGTCATGGTGGCATATGCCTGTAATCTTAGCCTTAGGGAGACCTAGGCAGGAGAATCACTCCCAGTTCAAGACCAGCCTGGGCTACATAGTTCAAGGCCAACCTGACCTGCAGAGTGAGACCTAGTCCAAAAAACTACCTACCTCGTTTTCAGGACTTTAATTTTTTTTTTTTCCGGGACCGGGGATCGAACTCAGGGCCTTAGTGCTTAGCGGCAAGCACTTACCCCACTGAGCTGTACCTCCAGCCCTAAATTTTTATTTATTTATTTATTTATTTATTTATTTATTTATTTATTTATTTATTTATTTTTGCGGTACTGGGGATC
>PVLD010024942.1:0-24581 GCA_004027595.1 Dinomys branickii
CAGTCCACTCGTTCCACACCCCTCGGTGAGATGTGCTGTCCGCCTGAGCGCCTCCGCAGTCCACTCGTTCCACACCCCTCGGTGAGATGTGCTGTCCGCCTGAGCGCCTCCACAGTCCACTCGTTCCACACCCCTCGGTGAGATGTGCTGTCCGCCTGAGCGCCTCCGCAGTCCACTCGTTCCACACCCCTCGGCTCTACTCTCTCCTCTTTTTCCCCGTCTCCTCTGTGACCACAACTGGAGAGACCACTGTGGACTACGGCATAGTCTCTGCCATGCTCTTATGGTCGAACTAATGAGCATATCTGTGGCTTTTTACGTACCCGCCACGGTCTATTTTCTTCCCAGTCGATGGCGTTTTAAAATATGTATTTATTTATGTTTGCTTTCTGAGACAGGGTTTTGTTATGCAGTTCAGGCCAGCCTTGAACTCACAATGTAGCCTGGGCTGGCCTCAAACTCATGGCGATCCTCCTGTCTCAGCCTCCCCAGTGCTGAGATGACAAGCATGCAGCACCACTCCTGGCAAAGCTGATGGCATTTTGCTCAACACCATTCCGTACAAAATGTTGCCAGCTTGTTATCTGCTTTATTTGAATCAACTTTCTTGCTCCATATCCTACACCCAATATCGCAGTATTATTGTGGGGCCCCTGTGCTTTTCAAGATACTGCCACATGTGTAGTCTCTTCCTTAATCCACCTTGTCCAGATGAAAGGATTTACTGGAATCTTAATCTACTCAGAAAATTCAACAATCAGTGGGACAATCATAGTGTTTTACTGGATCTTTAGTTTAAAGTTGAGCTTTAATGAGCCTTTGACATTCATTTCTGACTTCAAGACTTCTCCTCTTAATCTAGCTAAGGGTTTACCTATTTTGCGTACTTTCTCAAAAAAGAAATCAAAACTTGCTGTTTTCTCTGTAGTTATTCTAGTCTCTCTCTCTGCTCCGATGCTTGTTTTCTTCCTTCCAGCAATTTTTGGCTTAGTCTGATCCTTTCTTCTAATCCCTTGAGATATACAGTAAGGGTGTATTCAGGTAATTTCTTAATTTTATCTTTAATGTATAACATCTTTAATATATTTGGATGTGAGAAGCAGTTCTCTTTTCAGGCCTGTATGTCTCTGACTATTCTCTTCATTCTTGCTCGCAAAGGGGCCACTGGTTTTACACTTGTCCTTCTCAAAATCCCAGTATCCACTTCACAGATCAGGAAACAGCGTCCTCCAGCCTTTCAGGAGCCCCAGACTGTCCAGTGCTAACCGTAGCTCTCACCCTCCAAAAGAATCACCCTTCTGCCTTTTAGGGTATACCCTGCTTTGCCCTGTTTCTCTGTTGCTTTGTAAACCTACTTTGTATCTCTAGAGACTACAGCCTAATCTCATGTCTTAATTTCTCTTAATCTTTTTCTCATTCTTCTAATTCAGCTCTTTGAGAATCCTACTCAAGTCATCCTGCAGTTTCCCATAACCTGATGTTGCTGAGCGCCTACCTGCACTTTCGCAAATGTTTCTTTTTATTTCTTCCAAAATGGCACCTAACCACAGAGTCTTGGTTACACTTAAGCTTCATGCCTTTGGCAAGGTTATGCTGATGGGTTCTCATTCATCCAGAGGCAACTTGTGCTTAGTTCTCTCTTTTGGGACGGTAGCAGCCTTTGATACCCAGTGCCCAGATACTTTCATCCTCTGGGGCTGCCAAAATGGTGATATTTCAATCCTATCATTTTATTTTCATTTACCAGTGGAATAATTTCGTAAGAAAGAAATTTCCCTCGTTTACAATTTTCCCATTTTGAGGTAGAGGTTAAATATAATAGGTGGGATAAGTAATTGATATCCTCTCAATAGATATTGATAGATGATAGATACATAGAGAAAAAGACAGTCCTTATGAATTCATGGATTGAAACATTTGTTTTGATTGATTTGAATGCATTGTAACTTCCTCTTTATTGAAGTTCCTCTTCTCCCACTCTTGATTGGTATACACCTCTTCTAGTTGCCTCTTGCATCCCTTTATAATGAACATTGTGGTCTTGAACAGCTACCTGGTGTGTGAGAATAGTCCAGTCTTATTTTTGAGCATATTCCTGCACCCAGACCTTTACTGAAAAACTTCCTTTTGAAAAATTGGAAATGATGTCTGAGACAACAATCTGGATGCCGTGAATGTTTAGGGAGACAGGATTGGTTATTGTTTCTTGACCTTTTTATGGATAGGGTGGGAAAGCGAGTGTGTGAGTGTGTGTGAGTATATACAGGTAACACACACACAAAAGTACAGTATTTCCCTTCCTTTCCCTGACAATATCTTTCCAGTATGTCCCTCGTCCCTGCCCTGAGCGTTCAACATGAGGCCTTTGCACAAGGCTACACTCCTAGGTCTTTTCTTATGTTTATGATTTGGAGGTAGAGTCTGGCTAAATTGCTCAGGCTATGCTTGAATATTCAGTCCTCCAGCCTCAGCCTTTCAGAGCACTAGAAATACAGACATGTGCCACTGCCCCAGGCTCCAACAGGCTTTCCATATGGATACAAATGTTGTACTGTTCCTTATCTTTTTTCTTATAACCTAGGATGTATTATGATACATTCTTACCACTTTTGTATTAATTTTTAGAAGGAGGACTGGTTATCTAGCTTCATTCCAAGCTCACAGCAGTCTCTCCTCTGTTTTCATGTAATAGAAAAACAAGGACCTTGTTTTCTGCACTTTCCTGCTTTCCACAGTCAGCAAAATAATTCACCCAAAGTATGATTTCACAAATAAATATTTATTACAGTGTTATTTAAACAGAGAAAGTTGAAATATTTTGTCGTTGTATTTTAAAAAGGAAAACTGTTAGCTTGTGTCTAATATCAGAGAAATTATTAGACAAATTGCTACAATTATTCAAGACAAAAGCCTTACCTGGGGAAAATCTGAGCTTGCTTCTTCCTGTGTAAAATCTCCAAGGTATGGTTCACTGACTCAAACAAGATAATTAGTCATATTCACATATAAACATGAATTGGCATTGCTAATTAGCACTATAGTCTTCATCAAAAGATTCATGTTATTCTTCATAGAAATAGAAAAAACAACCCAAAGTTCATATAGAGCTATGAAGACCCCAGCTAACCAAAACAATGTTGATCTAAAAGAACAAAGCTGGTGGCATTGTAATACCAGAGGGATTTCATAACCAAAACAGCATAGTACTTGCTTAAAGCCAACACTCAGAGGAATAAAACAGAATAGAGAATCCAGAAGTAAGTCCATGTATCTAGCTACAACCAACTGGTTTTTCAACAAGGACACCAAAAACACACACCGAAGAAAGGACAGTCTCTTAATAAAATGATGCTCAAAACTGAATATCCATATGGAGAAATATAGAACTCTACCCTTATCTCTCAACCATGTACAAAATTTAAGATAAAATGGGTCAAACATCTAAATGTCACTACTAAAACTACTAACCTACATAAAACCACTTAAAGAAAGCATACAAGAAACACTTCAAAGCAGGTAGTGATTTTTTTATCAGACCTCAAGAACAAAAGCAAATAGGAGAAAATGTAATTATACCAAGTTAAAACTTTCTGGGAAGAAAAGAAAGTTGTGAACAAAGTAAAGAGACAGCCTATGAACAAATGACCAACAGGTATATGATAAAATGTTCCATATCACTAGACAGCATGGAAATCGAAACTCAAATGAGATGTCATCTCAACTCACTCAAAATGGCTATCATCAAAATAGCAAAACCTAAATGCTGTTAATGAGGAGAGAAAGAAACTGTATCAGTGGGAATGTAAGTTAGTACAGACATTATAGAGAAGAGTAGGAAGGTTCTTAAAAATTTTTCTAAAACTAAAGCTACCGTGTGATCTGGCTACCCCACTTCTGGCTATGAATCTACAGAAAGTGAAATCAGCATAGCAGAGAGAGACCTTCTCTCCCTGGTTTACTGCAGACATATTCACAACAGCCAAGAAAGGCGCCAACTAAGGTGTCCTTCAGAAGGTGAACATAGAAAGTGTTATGCCTGTATGGTAGACTGCTGTTCAGCCATTTTAATTAAAAGGAAATTCTTCCATTTGTGGCAAAATGAACAGAAGTGGAGAACACTGTGTTGAGTGAAATAATTCAGGCCCAGGAAGACAAACAGTGTATGTTTCCACTCACGTGTGGAAGCTAAAAAAAATTAATCTCAAAGAAAAGAATAGAATAGTGATTACTTGAGGTTAGGAAGGATAGAGGAGAAGGACGGATGATGTTATCAAAATGCACCTGGGGGGGTATAAATTCTACTGCTCTACAGCAATGTATGGCGACAGTTGTTACTAACATCTGTTTTATATATTTTATGAATATCTAGAAGGGAAGATCTCGGAGGCCCCCAAAACAAAGAAATAATAAATGTATAAGGAGAAGAAATGCTAATTACCCTGATTTTATCACTATACATTATAAATATATGTTGCATTTTCACACATATCCCATCAATACATACAATTACCATAGGTCAACTAAAAAGACAAAACGTAAGCGTAAGAAGATCTACTTAAGTGGATCAAAAACAAATTTTAAAAGAATTAAGTTGTCATAGTCTTTCTTTTCCCCTTTGCAAGGAATCAAACCTAGGGCCTTTCACAAAACAAATTCCCAGCTCCACCACTGAGCTATATTCCGGTCTAAGCAGCCATAGTCTTACTACCATTTCTCCCTCTACGGACCCTTAATAGCGCTACTTTCATGTGCACTCAAAGGAAATTCCATGACTTTTCTCATGTCAAAAATTATTGACCACTGACCCTACCATGACTATTTCTTATAGGGAAAATATGAATACTGCCTTTCTCCTTCTGCAGGCTGAGAAAAAAGAGTAAAAGCAAAAATAAAGTTTTATTTACTAAACATGGGATCATATAAAATAGACTATTCGTGAATAGTTTATTCTGTAAAACAGGACACTGCCAATAAAATTTAAAACTAATAACTACTAAAAGAAGTTTCTACTAATCTGGATTAGGAAACCTAATACAAGTGGATTTGGGAATATGTATTTCCATGATATGGCTTTAGAAAAAGAATGTAAGATTTAAAAAAAAAAAAACCTGTCCTTCCTCCTAGGAAACCACCCCTGTTACCCTGGTATATGGTTTTCTAAACATTTTTACTCTTAGACATAAACAATTTAGAATATAATCAAGTATACAAACGATCCAGGCATGCCTAATCAAGATAAAAAAAAGGATCTTTAAAGCATGACGATCTTATGGGCAGCAGGGGGCAGGGGCACAGCTGAATCAAGAAGGAAAGAAATAGATTTTTATTGTATAAATGGAGCTCCTGGATTGGTCCCTAGATATCTTTATACCGAATTTTATGAGCTCACCAAATACTATCCCTGCCAACAATATTTTCTTGTGAAGTAGGAAAATCTTTAGGCTGTGAAATGAAGGAAGTTATGTTCTCAAATGCATTTTTACAAATATTTTTGATAATGCAAAAGAAAACTAGCAAATTGGACTTTTGTCTCAAACTCATTCTGTCATAAGGTGCCAAATCAAAATTTCTCCCAGGAATGCAACAGAAAAAGCAAAATTCCCCATCTTTGTATGGTTTTGGTTACATGGAGACTCTTTTCAGTGTTGTTGGGAAGACCCACAAGAAGTCTTAGATGTCTCAGCTAAGATGTTGTGAGACTGACCACAGTTTTGATGGAAAGCGCTTTAGATTTTTACAAGCAAACTGTGAACAAGTCTTCAAAAAGGAAAAGATATGGAGAAAAATCACACTGCAAATCTAAATAAGGAACAGTTAGTTGATGTAGGTACTAGGGATGTTCTATGGGGTCATTTACCTTTAAAAAGAGTGTTATCGTTTCAATAGCTTCCCCAACTTAGGAAGATTCTATAGCAAAACTATCATCAGAAATTGCCAAACACAGCATATGAGCTTTATCTTCTGTCCCAGATGAAATAATTTGGAGGTAGATTGCTGGAGGGCTCTTTGGAGAAGGCTAAGATGCTGGGTTATGAGCTGGGACAGAGTATTGCCATGCGCCGGCCAAACTAGGAGCAAGGTACGGCAGCAGGTGACATCTGGGTCTTCCTGCTGTGCTGCCCTGCCAACTAGTAAAGGTGCAGACCGTTCTCTTAGGAAGATGACTTGTTGAGATGTTACAGCTTCGCAATCCACAGGGCTCTTTTGTGGATGGGAAAGGCACATTCTCAAGTGGTCAAAGACTAGTGTTACAAAATATACGTTCACCCACTCCTTCCTGTCCTCACACAAGAACATGGGCTTGAAGTAAAAGTACTGTTAGCGCATACTTGGAATGTGAAAGAAAAGACGAGAGCTCTTAAGGAGAAGGGAAATCCTGGAATTGATCCCTAGACAAGCTTTTGATAGAGAAGACAGTTCCAGGAAAGGAGCACAAGAACAATGCGCCAGCAGTGGAAGGAAATCCGGGCATGGAGAGAAAAAAAGCCAGCACAGAAGAGGGATGTACAGAAATAAAACAGTGATGGAAGGAGGGTACAGTCCAAAGAGCATTTGAGTTCCTTCAGGAGAGAGGCTCTGAAGATGATTAACATTCATTCAAGAATGGTTCCAGGTGAAAGAGAAAGAAAGAAAGCTGGAGGAGGGAGAACTCAGCACAAGATGTAAGAAGGCAAAAAGCGACAGGGGCCCCAGCCCAGCGAAGGGGTGGGGCCATGAAATTCTCACAGATTATATTTCTCCCTAGAGAGAAGAAGGGCATGGGTTTAGGTCCATTGATTCACTTTCTGGACTTAGAAATTCTTAGCTGATCATATTGTTGCTTAAGTGAAACAGGCAATGTTAAGAGTAGGGGTGAAAGTCCAGGGAGGGAGAAGCAGAAGTTTGCAGGGAAGGGAAGAGGTGCAAAACAGTTAAAGTGTGAGGAGATAAACTTACACTGCAAATTCAGTTGAGTTGTCAGTAAGGGGTGGGCGGCACTTTGGAGTTCTGTATGACTGAAAAGGAGACCAGTCTGCCTGGCTGCACTGCTTGCCGCTGTGTTCAGCTTTCTGTATGTAAGCGCTGAGCACGTGGTCGGACAGTTGAGTCATCAGATGGGTTTCAGGCAAAAAGAAAAAATGACAGTGAGAAAAGGGGGTGAAAGAATTTGGAGAGAGTAATAATCATATTAAGCAGGGGGTTACGAGTTGTACCAGAAAACAAGTGAAAAGAGGACACTGGTAAATAGTGAGAAAATGTTGAAGTAGATCATTTGCAAGATTGAATCAGTGTTTAGAATTCTTGCAGTGGGATGAGATGAGCCCATGAGCTGTTAGGAAAGGGGGTGGTTGCAGAATTGGGATAAATGGAAGATTTCACAGCCAGTGCAGTTTCTACAAGTGACAAGTTCCAGGGTGGATTGTGGGTGTGCAAGCCTAATGGAGAGTGAAAGAAAGAATCATTGAAGAAATATGGGTGTTATTAGACCCAAGAAGCCAGTATGTCAGGCGGACATGCACCTGGATGCTGATGCCACTGAGAAGGATGGCATGAGTTGAGGGAAGAGTGAGGACATGATATAACAGAGACTTTCAACAAGTGAAAGGCAGAGGCCAGGAGATCCCTCAACTGCAGCCCTGAAAGAGAAAAGCAAATGACTGTCAGATACTAAACTGTATCTGAGTGCCCATCAGATGCACTCTGCACTGCCTGTGTGCCCAAAGGACTTCCAGATGAGAGGTGTCAAAGGAATCCCTTGCCCTCTGGTTCCTGACATGGTGCAGTCCATAGGAAGACTCCCAGCAGCCTGGAGGGACTCTGCATACTTACTCCGCAGATTGCATCAAGACCTTCGCTTGTCTGAAGGTCATTGATTGCTCAAGATGGCCCGTGCAACGTCTCTTGTTACGTGATGTGATCATGACTCTCTCATGTGTCCATTGAGGTGACTGCTGTTACTATTCCTTGTAGTCTCCTTACACCCTACTTGAGCCTTTGCAAATGCTCTCTTTTAAATCCTGAATTTTCCCAAATGGAGCGTGCCATCTGTTTTCTTGCTGGGACTCTGGCTGATCCCATGATAGGATCAGATGCGGTGAGCACGCAGCTTTGAACAGAAAAGAATAAGAAGCCTAGTGGTCCCGAAGTGCTGATGATAATTAAGGGGACACCTACCTACCCGACCAGATGGTTCTGAAGTATGTGGTGCAAGAGAGGAAAAAACGCCTCCAGTGAAAGAGCTGCTGGGGAAGGAGTGTCCTTGGGGACTAGTGAGGTTTCTACTAAAGACCATGAAAAGAACAAGGAGACAAGATTTGAGGATGAAGGAGACGGAATGTAAGGAAATGGAGGAAGACTGTCAAACTTCCTAAACCCTGCAGACCAGACCATGGAGCTATTTGGTTGCTGGCATAGTTGGTCAAGATACGGAAAGAATGATCCTGAAGTCTGAAATCAACAGGGCTACTAGCTTCTCAGTTCCAGAGGGTGCCACGTAGGTAGGAAAAGTGTTCTCTTTCAACTTGCAACAGTCTGGACTACGGATAACAGGAGTTTTGGGGAGCTTGCAGAGCTAGAGGGCCAGGCCAGCAGCTCCAATGGATTCTCAAGGCAGAAGCACTTTTCCTTTGCATCCAAAAGGCAGAGCATCACACTATGAGGATTATTCTCTAGTCTTAAGATGTAACAGTGTTTGGTTTCCTAGGCTTTGGACTTTCTTGAGACTGATCACCACCTACTTTGCAATTTCTCTCTCACTGTGAATTGGATCTACCTGCACCTTGGTCTTGGACTTCCCAGACTGCAGAACTATGAGAAATAAGTGTCTGAAATTTAAGTCAATCTACAATAGTTTTCTGCCTGAGCTAAGACAGAGCGGTATTGTTGAACCATAGAGCAGGAATTCCAGGGCTTGGGATGAAAAGAAAGGTTGTTGAATTAGAGCAGAGAAAATACACAGAAGAGCAGAGCAAATGTCTTCAGAGATTTGGGCCTCGGGGAATGACTGGAACAAACATGTATATTTTAGTCACTTTGTTGTCCTTGGAAGACAATAGCTTAGGGGAGGTGACGTTATTTTGGTTCACCTTACAGAAGTTTCAGTCCATGTTTTGCAGACTTAGAGAAGCTTCCTGGTGGAAAGGCCTGGGAAGAAAATTTTTCTCATGTCACAGTGTTCAGGAAGCAGAGAGAGGGAGAATCACACCACCAGTGACCTGCGAACCCGTCTCCTAACAACAAATCACCTGTATCACACCCATGATTCACCCACCTTCCAGAAGCCCCAGCTATCAGTACATTCTTGTTCTAAACCATAGAAAAATGCTAAAACATAAGATTAGTTCTAATTTTGTAATGAGACAGATGGGCTTTGTGTTGTAGCATTACCTCATGGTCCCAAACATTTTAATTGTTGATACTGTATCTGTAACCTACATCCTGAGCAGTGTTCCCATAGCGTAATGGAGCAGGGCCACACCTCTATGGTCATTGATTTGACTATAAGATATGGTTATGCCAAGATTATTAAGTAAATGACAGCGTATTAAGGTGGAAGAGACTGTCTTGGGTTTAAAAGCTGACAGGAAAGAGCTCAGGACAAAGTACAGGGTGAAGGCTCATAAAGAGAAGGTAATCAATGACAAGAAGTTTTGGAGGCAGCTGGACAGGCTGGGATGCTGAGCATGGGTGATAGGACTGGCCTCATATTCTGACAAGAGGGGGATGTTTTGTAAGAGAACACATGGATCAGTTGAAAATGATTGAATCAATGCTTGGTGTTGAGAATGGCCTGTAATTTGCTGTGCATACTAATTACTCACAATGAATTGTTGATGACATGCTGAAGTAACAAGCTCTGTGCTGGATAGATCTATGTCCCCTTCAGGGTATTCCTTGTTCGCCATTTGACCTTCCCTGATGTGTACTTCTTTCTCTTGGGCAGTGATGGTTCTTAGCTGAGAGCAGAGCTGTACAAGACCCCACATCTTTCCAGTAACTGAAACACTCAAGGGTAAAAAATAGGAGTCTTAAATTCTCCATGCTATGATGAGGCTAAGGATGGACCTTCAATCTTCGATGATAAGAGACATCCTTAAGTTTTTAGAGTCCAAACATTGTACCGTGATACTCCTTACAGAATATCATTACAGACTCCCAGGCATTTGTACCTAGGGAGGCTGTCAGTTACTCTAGTCCCCATTAAAGCACTAGCCATATAGCACTTCAAGAACAAAGATAAACCTATCAAAGTAAATAGATCAGAAAGCCAAAAAACTTAAATATGGAAAGTACTAGTATTCTCCTAAGAGATCTGAAGGTTAAACATCTAGTCCACAGTAGATCTACACAGATCCCACCCCAAGTCTAAGGTCCACAGATTCAAGGCAGAAGGAATAGGGAATGAGCATGTCTCTAGTGTACAGGGCAGTGACAATGAAACCAATCAGGGGTCATGTTACAAAATAAGAAAGTGAAACTACAATGAGGAAAGTAACCAGAAAAATAAGCCATAAAAGCTAAAGAGAAATCCTCCAAGATTCCCTGGGGAATAAAGAAAGAAATCTCATACTGGTTTTGAGAGTGGGCAGAGTCATGTATGGAAGTAATAGGAATGCGTCTAGCACCTCCACTTGAGCACAGAGAGTAGACTAATTCCCAGTGATTTCTGCAAAGAACACTAGTGATATGCTATCAATGGCTCAAGAGAAACGGACTCATGAGTAAGGGTTTATTCCATAGAAAAATCATGCTCCCATACCACATGACCTAAACACAGGAAAATCATATAGTGAAACCTTGATATAACAAGACTGGCTCATGCCCAGATAGATACTTCTTTTGAATAAAACAGATCACAACAAGGAGACAGAAGGTGACACTGAACTGAGAAAAGAAAGGGCTTCTGTATATCCTTGGGGCTCAGAGATGCTAAGGTCAAAAAGATGTGACGCTGTTTTCATGAAACAGTGGAAGCAAGATGGGTAATTTGCCAGAATTTTTTAACACTAAGGTGTGGTCTCCCATGTATTCAAATTCAGGGTTAGTATCCAAATGCCAGAGCTGCACAAAGTCATTCCTTAAACTCTTACTGCTCCTCCCACCCTCCCTTGGATAGTCGAAGAAATCTACATCCCAAATAGGGCTTCCTTTAAATGTTCATTCCAAAGAAAGGAAGTGCCCCGACGTCCACCTCCCACTGTGCTCCTGCCCCTGCTTGCTCTGGTCTTGGCACACATCTTCCCAATCATAGCATGCCAACGTGTTGCCAGATAGAGGCGTGGAGTAGCCAGGGTCTTTGAAAGCTGCCATGGCTATGTCTGCTCCAGAGCAACAGCACCAGGGCCCCAGGTCGCAGGGTCTCTGTGCAGCAGCTCTCTGCACCTGGGTCCCAGCAGTGCTGGCCAGAGCCTGCAGGCCGCCTACCCTCTCTGCACTTGTGGGTCCCAGCAGAGTCAGCTGCTTTTGTCTTCAGTCCAGAGACACCAGCTCTTTCTTTCCAAAGGAAAACATGGTTGCCCATGAGAAGTCACAAGACATTTTGAAACATAAAGGAATCTTTTTTTTTAATCCTTTCAGAGAAAAGAAGACTTAGACTTTTAAAACCCAAAGGCCATTGTCCATTTCAGAGAATGCTGATGGAAGGGATCATCTCCACCCTCTACTCTTTCTGGATCAGTAAATCAGCCCCCCAGTCCAACAGCAAGAAAAGAATGATTTCATTTGTCTGAGAAGAGAAAATAGATCGAGCTACCTTTAGCTGATGACCTCCACTGCTTGTCTAAACCCAAGAGTCTGCAGCTCCCTCAACTGGAAGTGAGTCTAGATTACTGGTACATGCAGTTTGAGGGTATGTAGACAAAGGCTACACAACTGAGACAGATGGCTCAGGCACTTGTGTGGCTTTATGTACATGTAGCAGACATTGGTGACTGCCCCATGGAAGAAGTGTCCAAATGGAGAAGCCCAACCACAGAGCAGTCTAGATTCTTATCAGACTTTCAGGTCAGCAGGTCATTTCGAAAGGGAATGTTGAGGTCCACAGGCCTATGCCCCATTCTAGGGACAAAGGAGATACCACTGGACAGCTGGTCAACCTGTGCTTCAACAGTGACACCCTGTGGCAGTTTAAGTGACAGGAACAACAGAATATCATTAAATTTCTAGTTGCTTCTTTACAAGACTGACTATTGATGCTCCAACCTAGATAGGCCCTAAAATTTTCACACCCATCATGTGTGTGTGTGTGTGTGTGTGTGTGTGCATGTGTCTGTGTCTGTGTGTGTCTGTGTGTGTCCTTGTGTGTCTGTGTGTGTGCAAGTTGATAACAATAAACTTCCACAGTTAATGAAAGAGGATCTTCAAAAATTATAGGAGGAAGACCTGATTTGTTTACTTTGAAGAATGATAGAGACATAACTGTTTTGTAGCAGCAGTGAGGTCAGGGTGTAATGACTGCACCTCTAAGACTAGGTTATATGTTGTTTCTTAACACTCATGGTGCTCAACAGCCCCACTGCAGTGCCCAGTAAAATCTCCTAAGTCAGAATAAGCAACACAGCACAGAGTGGGGTTTTCATGGAAGGCAGACTTTAGTTGAGCCTCTTTCCATTGATAAATTGTGTCATCTTGTGCATGAGCCTTTAACAATCTGAACTTTGGTTTTCCGTATCTATTGCTGCAGCTGAGATACTGGATGAATGTGGTAATTACAGTTATCTCATGTCACCATAGTGAGAAATTTCACATCCTTTCCCTTCACAGGACATGCTGATTTGATGCTTTAGCTGCCAGGGACGAGTTTCCAGCCAACATTAGAATTGACTATGAATTGTTTAGAACACTAAATATGTGGAATAAACTACATGAGATGAAAGTTATTAAATGAATATAATTGATTCATATTCAGAAATATTATGCAGTCATTAAAATGAAGTTTTCAATAAATTTCAATGACATTAGAAAGTTCTGATGGAATATTAAACAGGGAAATGAAGTACATAAAACCTTGCATCACATGTAACTTAGTGAGGATCTTACTTCATATATAGTATTCATGTATACATATATGTACCATATGTGGAATAGAAATGGATGCTTAAAGAAGATGCAAAAATATTACTAATGCATCTCTCTAGTTCATGGAATTCATAGGAATTTTTAATTTTTTGAGCACTGCTTTATAACTTTCTCAGTAGAATTTCAGTTTTATCCTATGAGATTAGGACTTCATCTTCTCTTCCATGCCCTGATGCTTTAGATCAATGTACAGAAGAAGAGGTTGAGTCAGTCAGAGTGAAAATGAAGAGAGAAAGCAGACCTTTCAACCTCAAGGTCACATTCTAGTCATGCTTGGCCATGTTCATCAGATGCCAAATCAGGTTCTGAAATTTGCAGAAAATTCTATTCTTTCCCTTAAATTTTACATATTGAGGACCATCAGGTCTCAGAGAGCTCAGACTCAATTTCTTCCTTGATAAACAGCCTGCTATGGAGGTAACAGTACATGTGTCTATTTAAAATAATAATGATAGCCGGGCATGGTGGCCCACACCTGCAATCCCAGCACATGTGAGGCTGAGGCAGGAGGATTTTTATAAGTTCAAGGCCAGCCTGAGCCACAAAGTGAGTTCAAGGCCAGCCTGAACTGCGTAGTGAAACTCTGTCTCTGTGATCTGTTTTATTCAAAAAATAAATAAACAAATAAGTTAAAGAGTAATGATAACAATAAGATGGTCGATTTTTTTCAGATACATTCCTCCCATCTCCAGATTATCATTTCTAGTGATTTCCAGTGAGTCTATGTGCCCCCATCCATTTTTGAAGTCCGTGTGTGAAGCACAGTGTGAAACAACTCTGCATGTATGGATGTGAGTACGTGTTGGTGGCTCAGTCCACCTTTCACCCGTCCATGTTCTTGCCACATGAAGGATGAGCAAAAATCCTACATGGCCCTAAAATTTAAGGAAGATGACAACTTCAGGGAAGGACACCAAAAATGCTAGATAGCACTGATTTTTCCAGTTCCATCAATTTCTTTAGAGCATATTTTGTCATGTTCGTTGTGCTTGGGAAGGTAATCCTGAATTTATGCCTTCTGCAGCCAGAAGAGAAGTTGGCCCTGCCTGGTGTTAGAATTCCATCTGCAGACTCTTGGATCCTCTGTCTCCTGAGCCTTCAGGAATAGGCATCTCCATGGCTCCATAGAGATCCTGCATCCTTCACAGCTGCATCAGAAACTATGCTGGACTCTGGTTCTGAATTTAGGTCCTACATCACTTTCCATCACCTAGCATTTGCTAGAACCCTCTGGCACCGCACATCATCTCCTGTAGGTTATCAGCTTATTCCTTTTGAACCCCAGCTTCACTTGCATCTCCAGAGGAGCATCTCTGCTATTAACCATTCACTGATACACGCCTCATCAGTAGAGGGCAGTTCTCAAGAGCCGAAACTATGCCAAAAATGTGGGTATTGCACCATCTAACACAATTCTGAACATTGTAGAATAAATAAATGAATACATGCTTAGAGTTGGCCGGCACCATTACGCTTACTGCAACTGATCCTGCTCTTGTAGGTCCAAACGGTTGGAAGATTCCAATGTCATACCCATCATTTGAATGCCAGTACTCCTTGCAATGTTCCCTATGCCAGATTTAGCTACTGTGCCGGATCCCTCTTCCTGCTACAGGATGCCCACGTAGCTCGTACTCACTATAGCGGCATTATCTAGACCACAGGCACCTGCTACCTGGCAACCATTATCCAGAATATAGTCCATGAATCACAAGGTGAGGGACTCCAGTTTTCTTTTTTCCCCAGCGGAAAATGTAAACACAGCATTGTGAGTATATTAAATATTATATGTATGTAGAATAATAATAGGAAATGAATCAACACTGTCAGCTGTGATAATGGCATTGTGATTATGTATGAGAATATTCTTATTTTAGCAGGTTCATGGTCAAGGCTTTAAGGGTTGTAGTATCATGATGTCTGCAGTTGACTTCTAAAAGGTTCACGAAAGTATTCTACACACATTCATGCAAATAAAGCACATGTAACAAATATGAATGAGCTGAATTATCTAAGTAGTTATATAAATATGTATATTATACTATTCTTTCCCTTTTTCCTTGGGATTCAACATTTTTCCTTAAGATTCAACAAAATCAAAACAAGAGTATTATACTACAAAAAATATACTCACAGACATACACAATTACACACACTGTCATGTACCCAAGACAGTCAGGTTACTAACAATTGCACTGTACCTCATTTAACAGTTCATAGGTTTAGCACACATTTATCAGGAGGCAACTGGATCTAGTGAAAACAGTGTAGCTTTTAGAGTCTGCCAAATTGGGAAACAAACGCTGGCTCCATCCCTGCAGCAGCTACTAGATCTCTTGGAGACAGTTTCTTCTATTAGAAGATGCTAAAATTGTCCTTCAGCGTTAGATGTGCTAGTCATTCTCCCCAGCCCCGTGTGCTATCATTATTACTGCCACAAGAGAGGCAGTTTCTAGATCCATTTTTAAAAAGCACTGCCTCTATACCCTGTTTCTCACAATCTTTAGCGAATCAATGGGATGAATATAAAATGGCCTCTGGTGATGCATGAAAGCTTTAGTAAAAGCAAAATATTACGTATACATAACATTATCATACAGATGTGTGTTACATAGCTACTGCATGTACAGAGCCATACAGGTGATCAAGAGAACTACACAAGATGTCAGCAATAGACAGATATGAGTAGACGCTTCATCCATTTGTTCTTTACACTGTTGTTGTTCAAGTAATCTCTGTAAGTTTGAAATTATTTCCAAATAAAAAGTGAGAAAAGATGGCATTCCTTCCACCAGCCTCCACCAGCACCTCTCAATAGCATGGGTGAGGAGGGGAAGGAATATGCTTCTGTCCTAGAGCCATCCTGTCCTCGAGGTTCCTGTATGACTATGTGCACGGAGAATATTGCCTGCAAACCAGTACAGTTTTCCAGAGACTGGCCCCGAATTCCTATATAGGGCTCTCCAGGGTTTCTCTGAATAATGTGACAGTTTGTAGTTTAGCTTAGTCACAGCCCTGTAGCTTAAAACAAAAGTTCTTTGCCCACTCATAAAACATTTGACTCAGTTAGGAGCAATGCTTAGGTTTGTGAATTCTAAGCCCAGAGAACTGGAAGTCTTTCATTTAAAAAGTCAGTGTTGAGGACAGGGGTATGACTCAATACAGCACTTGCCTAGCGTGTACAAGGCTCCAGGCTTAAGCTTCAGCACCTCAAAAGAATTAAAATTAAAAACTTTTTAAAGTTAGTTATTTCCGTTATTATTGACTTTGGGAACTTTTGCAGTGCCAGGGACCCAGCACGCAGTGTCAGGGTGTTTCACATACTTGAAAAACACTCAACCATTGAGCTGCACCCACAGCCTGGGACCTTTTTCTTATACTATTAGCCCGAGGATCTGAGCAGACTTAGCAAAATAGAAAGCAAATCCAAAACAAAACACACCACTTTCAGACCACTTTACATGTACCCTCTTGAACTGAGCCTCATCCTAGAAACCATGGCAAATCATGCGAACTATTCTTTACCCCCTGGGTGGGGATACAATGCCTAAAACTGCACTCATGCTAGGAGGAGACTGATGTGTTACTCGGGGTGGGGGTGAACAGTGAAAAAAATTGTCTGGTTAGTGCTTAGGACCTCAGTTTTTCTCTATAAAGGGGTGTTTGGTGAATGAGCCCAGATCCTCATATACATGGCCATAATTTTCCCTCATTACAACATAGAAAATCAGTGGTAAAGTTTTCCCTTTTTTCCCATCATTGTATTACAGCAAGATTCTCTTGGAAAAATAATTGTCATTTGATTAACTTGAGTGAAACAGGATGAGAATCCAATAATTAGTCCAGCTTTGTGGAAATGCAGCTGATCCTGAATTGATAAAAATGCTTTTCTCTGAAAGAACAAACATTTGATTTTTTAAAAACTTTTTAATGCAAGATTCTATTGTCTCTAAAGAAATAGTTCTACTTTGAGGTTAAGGGTGAAAAGACATCATTACATGAAAAAAAATTCAGTTTTGGTTACATCAAATACATATCTTAACCGCTTTAAACAAATTTCTGGGTCAGGGATATAGTTCAGTGGCATAAATGCCTGCCTGGCAAGTGCAAAGTCCTGAGTTTGATTCCCAGTACAAAAAAAAAAAAATTCTATCAAGTTTTTTCATAGTAGTTGAGAGTTGTTGATATTCAGTGCAATGCTATAAACCCTGTGCATGAATATGTAAAACAGATTAAAACAGTTTCCTGGTTGTGTGGTATCTGGCATAGGTGTGGTCTACATTCTAAGACACAGGATTCTCAGAGCTCCCAAGACAAACTCTAAGCACTCGGGACTCTGCACACTACAGTTTCCCACCAATTCACTAGCTGAATGGTTCACAAGACTTTTACTATGCAGGATGCTACTTTAGTATTCGCCAAAGTTTCTAAAACTTCCTACTGTGTCATCAAGTATGAATTATCTATAGTCGATATCATAAATAGTATCTGCTGTAGTCCTCCCAAAAACTCGGTAAGTAGGTATGCACATAACCATTTTGTAAGTGAAGAAAACAATGACGTAACCTTCCCACATTCACCCAGAAGTTGTGAAACACAGGCCCAAGCCCAGGTCTTTCTCAGTCCAGTCTTAGGCTGTCTATTATTTATTTCCAATTCAAAGTGAAGGGGTGACTGTTCTGCAGGCAGCACATCTCGTCATAGGTAAATTTATGATGTTTACCCAGATTTCCAAAATATTCAAGTGTTGGGAAACCCAATTGGCACTAATGCAGAGTTCCGTTTCATGGCGATATTTTCCTGTACTAACTGTTGGTTGGCGAAACTAACAAGGCTGTTTTGTTTACAAAGGCAATGAGTCAAGAGGGGAAAAATGGTGCTTCCAAATAAATAGTTACTAACTCATTTTTTAAATTCTCATACCATGATTAGCTTAATCACGTATCTTCGTTACATAAAGCGAATTGTGTCTTTCCCTCCCTATCTTTCTAAATCTTTTACTGATGGATCAACCTTGTACAATGCAAAGAAGAAACTCAGGAATCTGAGCAAAGACCAATGAATTCCCATAAAAAGCTCAGCTTCTGTCATATACCAGAGGCCAGTAACACAATTCTGCAATGTCCAACCTGACCCATATGAATATTTACTAAGATGTCATTTTCTTTCCCTCCAGGGAAAAACAATGCCCTAACTATAGCAGAGTCTCCAATGCCATGTGGGCATGAAGTGTTAAGTTCAGTGTATTAGTGATTTCAAATATAATTTGTTCAGAGTCACAATGTATAAACTAATATACTACTTGATGTTTCTCATTTTGCTGTATTTATGAGGTCATGTTACTTCTTAGTAAATTATAATGATATCTCTGTACATCTCCAGTTTGTTAGCTTTTCTGTTGTGATTTCTTTCTGAACTTCCCTTATCTGACCTTGTAAATACCAAGTTATTCACAAGACCAGATTCTGAAATGAAATGAAATGATGGAACTCAAGGTAAATGTCCAGTCCAATAATACTAAAAATGAAAAGAGTAACTATAGCACTTATGCTATGAAAGGCATTTCTCTTAAGTTTCACAGATATTCAACTCTAGAAGTTGGCCACTACTATTGTGGAAAGAGCACGGACTGTTCATTGAACTCTCCCTTGGTCCTCAGGATGGAACACATGAAACAAGCCTGGTCCCAGTAACGGTCAGGGAGCTCAAAGATGATGCCTAATCTAGAAAAGAGTATTTACCTAGCTGCTTTCTTATTTTGTATCTATTATTTTCTTTACTCTGGTTTAATCAAGAGAAACTAAGTCATCCTACCACATTAAACTATGTCAAAATCTCAGCAACTTAAACTTTTAAAAGTTTTATATCTTATGGGTTGGTTATGAGCTACATTTGCAGTTCCTTCCTTTCAGGTTCCAAACATGACAAGGAACATTGCACCCAGAGGAGGAAGAGCTGTCAGAGACCCTAGAGTTCCCACTACAAATGACAACCATAATGAGTCAGGCAAGTCACATGATCAAGTCTAACTTCAGGTTAGGTGCCCAGCAAAGGGGAGAGTGGGAAACACTATATGGGGAACCCTACTGACTGAGTTCTTTTTCCAAGTGTCAACCGCAGGAGACCAAAGGGGATAAAAATTGGGAACTTAAGGCATGCATCCTTTTTTCCAATACAATTGGTGCGAAATTATTCTAGTGGATTACAAAGAATCCACGAGATTCGCTCTCAACAGTTGTTATACTCAGGACAGATTTTGTTTGGAAAATGAAATGCATTTTTTACCTTATCCTTTGGCCATTTATAACCATCTTCATGGCAAAAGTAGCTACAAGCTTTCCTTAGAGTCAGGCCATGCTGGCTACAGTTCTTTCCCAGGTGATCAGTAAATAAATATTGATTTTTTTTTTACTCACTCACTTATTCATCTATTTATTCACTAACTCATCAAGTTGCTTCTGAAATATTTTAAGTGCTTTGTTTTTTTTGGCGGTACTGGGTGTCAAACTCAGGACCCTGCGCTTACTAGGCAGGCACTTATTCCACTGAGCTATATCCCAGCCCTATTTTAAGTGCTTTGGAACTTATGTTATGCTATAACCTACAGACACAAAGATTATATAAAGCATAGATTATACTTTCAAGGAGATCAAGGTCTACAAGGACAGAAAAAACATAACTATCCTGCATGCATGGATTTAGTGGCAATGAAGAAAAGAGAAATGTTTGTAGATTCCATGGCAATGGCCCCAATACTAATTTACTTCCCAGTGACAGTGGCTAAAATCAACTTTTGAGTCACTGCAGAATCTGTCCTTCCTTCAGCAGTTTGGTATCCTAAGTGTTTTAGAAAGTCTCAGCCCAGCCTGTCCATATGGAAAATTTCCCAAGAAATATTTGTCATGTAGTTTATCATTGTTTCAATGTAACTTATATCCTAGAAGAGAGGCCATAAAGATTTTTAGGAAGAATTTATTTCAATTAAGAAAATAATTCTAGCTTGGGTATGGTGATAAAGGCTGGTAATCTCAGTTCTTGGGAGGCTGAGACAGGAGGATTGAGAGTTCAAGACCAATCTGAACTACACAGGGAGACCATGTTTCAAAACAAACAAACAAACAGAAAAGTAAAATTCTGTGGGAAGATTATTTAAAAGAAAAAGAAAATAATTCCAGTGGAAGTACAGAAGATCAATTTTTATTCTTGGGGGGCAGTACTGGGAATCAAACTCAGGACCATGCACTTGCCAGGCAGGCACTTGTACCACTGAGCTATACCCCCGGCCCCAGAAGATCAATTATAAAGAAGAGGGAAATATGAAGACAGAAATCCTTAGGAACCAAATGCAATAGGTACAGTTTGACGAGCGTAGGGATCAGGACTGGGTCTCCCTCCTGTGCTGGTTTCTGGGTCCCTGGATTCACTGCTGTCTTGGGACTGCACTCCAGACATGTGCATCTTGAAGCTGGTGCCAGGGATGTGAAAGCAGCCTCATATGAACAGACCCATGTCCTCAAGTGGTTCTATGTTCATGGGATAGGGATAGAACCAATGTGTTCCTAGTCTCTTCTGGTCAATCTTGGATAAAACCATATGAAAAATACAGTATGGGCAAATACAATCTGGCAAAATATGAGACTAATAACTGTAATAAGTATTTGAGGTAAACAAACTTATAAAGAGGAAAAGTTTGTTTTGGCTTATAGTTTCAGAGGTTCCAGTCCATGGTGAATTGTCCCATTGCTTTTAGGCCCGTGGCAAAGCAACCCATCTTGGTGAAGAAAGCTGCTTGGCTCACGGAGGCCAGGAAGCCAAAGAGAAAGGAAGATGTGCTAGGTACCACTATCACCTTCAAGGACACATCCCCAGTGGTGAACTTCCTTCCACTAGACCTCTTTCTTGGAAGTTTTTTACCCCCTCTCAATAATACCATAGATTAGGAAACAAGCTTTTGGAAGACATACAAAACTTAGGTTATAGCAACATTATATTCACAGCTCTTTATTCATTGTGAAATTGTTGTATTTTATGACTGTTAGATAAAAATGAAGGCAGAATATATTACTCAAAACACTTACCTTTTGCATTAAAAGGGCAAATAACTCTGCACTTCCTGATGCACACACTGACCCATGTTTCATCTTGAATTAATACATAGAATGGCTAAAGCTCTAGGATTTCCTGTATCGTTCCACAGTAAAATTACAAAATATAGTTTACTTTAAAAGATTATGAAATGATAGGATGTTTTGAATGTCAAATAGTATTTATTTTTACCACATATTCAGGTGTACGGAAAACATGAATACATTTAATTTTATATAACTCTCAATTATTAGTCTCTCATATTTTGCCTAGACTTAGAAATATCTTAGTGTATTTCCACAATTTCAGAGCAAAATCTGCAAGGCACTATTGTCAGATTTCACTGGTGAATTCTGGAACTAAGTTTATAAAATTGAATTGCAGGTCTTATGGGTAGTTAATGTAGGAAAATTCAAAATGTACTTGTTCGCTGTTTTCCTAAGTTGGAAATGACCACAATGTGCCTCTGAAGCTCATTCTGGGAGCTCACTTCTGCATGAGGTCACTTCTTTGCACATTCTCTGGAGCAGTATAAAAATCTGTTTCTCTCTATTTCATTCCACTTGTCGTTTTAGAGTCTGTAGTTCTGTTTTCTTAGGCTATTCAACTATTTCTACAAATTATGATGACTTGCTTCACATGTATTCCCAAGCAAGTGCTCTCCATTAATTTGTCAAGTCCAAAATATTTTTTCTCTGTATCCAGGAGAAAGACAACAAGTGCTTACAGGTATTTTCAAGATGCCTACAAACGCCTCATTAGGTGTTCCAGAACTGTCTGGTGTCCTCTTCCACTGGTTGAGTTTTCCTCAGGTGGTCTCGGTTCCTTAGAACATGACAGCACACCAAAGCCATGCTGCCCTGAAGAAATCTTTCATGACAAGGATAGAAATTACTTTCTTGCCATGTACCCTCATCCCCCCCACCAAAGGACACATGAAGTATGCAAAAATAATACGGAACTAGAATTGTCCTCCTCTCATCCAAGATGCAAACATTCAACCAGAGGTAAAATCTCTGCATTTCAGAATTCCAGCCAAAGGCCATTTATTTCTCCCCAATGCTAAACTTCACTAACAAGATCCTTAAGACTAATCACAGTTTTTTTACATTGCTACTATGGGAATTCCATCATGGAGATCAAGAATTCCTACAATTCAGACAGTTGGATCAAAAGCACCTTTCCCCCTTTATTCTACAGGCAAAACTGTCTATTGTCAAGAGAAGATAAGTAAGAGACTTCCAATAGCTGCAAAATAGGAAAATAGAGAATTGTACAAAATAGAGAACTTAGATCCATGCTATCACGACAGGAAACAAAGGGAACCACCTTCACTTGGTAACAGGGTCCGGGGGAGAGCACAGAGCATTCTCAGCAGCCTCCATAATGTGGACAACTTGAGAAGGGTGTGTGCGCAGGTGTCGGGGAGGAGTGTTGAAGTTATTGAGGTAATAAGAAGGGTTCTGACTGATTCAGAAAGAAATTTAGCCCCTAGAAAATATGGATATCTATGAAAGACATTTAAATTTTCAGTCTCTGACATTCCAGTATAATTACACTTCTATTGTAGAACATTATAATTTGAGTTGCTTTAATACATAATTGAATCTGTTTTTAAAATATTTATTGGTTTACTTCATTTCTCACTCATTCCTATTGCTTATTTATTCTTCATTCAATCAAAATTTGTCGAGTACGTAATAGGCACCAAGTGCTAGACATTGTGTCACAATAGTACTAGTAGTAGACAACAGTTACGATACAACCCTTCAAGAAATGAACATGTTTTCCACAGTGAATGCAGCATAATCATGATTAATTGTACGATGGAAACATATTGGTTGTTGTGAGAGCATTTGTTATAATAATTTGTTTTATGGAGTTAAGGAAGAATTCCCTATGAAATTGACATTTAAGAGAAGATCTGTTCTTTCTCTAGAAGTTTGAGATTCAACATTAGGTTGTTTATTTGAACTTGTTCTATTTTCCTGATATGAGAATTGACCACTTAATTTCTCTCTTAGAGCTGCTTCCACAACATCCTATAAAATCTGATTTGTTGTATCAGTATTCTCATTTAATTTCTTCCTTAATTGCACCTGGTTATTCAGAATGTCGTTATTTAATTTCCATGTGTTTAATTTCCATGTGTTTATGGAGTTTTTGTGGTTTCTTTTGCCACTGATTTCCAATTTCATTGCACTATGGTCAGATAATATGCATGGATTATTTCAACTTTTTTGCATTTACTTAAGCATGTTCTATGAGGTAGTATGTTGTCTACTTCAGAGAACACCCAATGCACAGCTGAGAAGAATGTATACTCTGATGTGCAATGGAACACTCTGTAGACATCTACTAAATCCATGTGTTCAAAAGTTTGGTTCAGTTATGTTGTTCAATTGTTCCTTTGTCAATTTTCGTCTAGTTGATCTATCTATTTGTGACAGTAGGGTATTAAGGTCCCCCATTACACTTAGTGTTTATTTGATTTTAAATGTCCATTAATATTTGTTTTATATAGTTGAGTGCACTTGTATTTAGTGCATATATATATATTTATGATCATTATCTCCTCTTCTTGGAGTTTTCCCCTACAAATATGTAGTAACCTTCTTTGTCTCACTTGATCAGTTTTGGCTTGAAGTTTACATTGTTTGCAAATAGAATAGATACCCCTGCGTTTCTCTGGGTTCCTGTCACATGGAGTATTGTTTTTCTTCCTTTGACTTTCAGTCTATATGAATTTCTTTTTGAGTGAAGTGTGTTTCTTGTATGTAGCATATTGTCAGATCTTGTTTCTTGATCCGTTCTGCCAGTCTGTTTCATTTGATTGGTAAATTAAGACCATTTACATTAATAGTTATAATTGATATGCGTTGGCTTATCCTTGTCATATTATTTTCCTGCTGTTTTTCCTTGCCTCCCTACAAAGAATCAATATCTGGGGTCTCATTTTATTAAAAAGCTTTTGCACATCAAAATAAATCACCAACAGAGTGAAAAGACAATATGCAGAGTGGGGAAAAATTGGCCCCACATACAGAGGACTAATATCTAGAGCATGTAAAGAACCGGGAAAAAATCAAGCCCCCTCAAATTTAAAGACCCCATCCAAAAATGGGCACCTGAGATGAATAGACACTTCCCAGATGAAGAAGTGAAAACACTAAATAAATATATGAAAAATGTTCTGCATCATTGGTCATTAAAAAGATGCAAATCAAAACAACACTGAGGAGATCCGGGGAAGATGGCGGCCAGGTGAGCAGCAAGGGAGCGAACCTCCTTAATAAACACCACCAGCTCGAGACAGACTTGGCGAGCGTGAATGCCGGGACCTCGGCTGGGAAGTTTAAACTGGGCGTATTTCTCTGAGATGCCGGGGGAGATGTGGTAGGGCGGACCAGGCTGCCAGGGCGAGACGTGGGAAAGTCCCA
>PVLD010024943.1:0-24568 GCA_004027595.1 Dinomys branickii
GGCTTTCCCACGTCTCGCCCCGGCAGCCTGGTCCGCCCTACCACATCTCCCCCGGCATCTCAGAGAAATACGCCCAGTTTAAACTTCCCAGCCGAGGTCCCGGCATTCATGCTCGCCAAGTCTGTCTCGAGCTGGTGGTGTTTATTAAGGAGGTTCGCTCCCTTGCTGCTCACCTGGTCGCCATCTTCCCCGGATCTTTCTGCAGTTTCATTTTTGTTCATGAACTCTCTGCCTACTCCTATGTCTTCAAGATTTTTACCTACTTTCTCTTCCAATAGATTTAGAGTTTCTGTTTTAATATCTAAGACTTTTTAAACTTACTTTTTATTCTCTTTGTTTGATCAATCATGCACTATTACATCTGGTAATCTGAGCAACCTCATTGAAGATAACAATATTCAATATAATAGCATTGTTAATTCCTACTACCTTGTTTTGAAATTCTGTATAGTTTTTATTGTTTTTGTATTCTTTTGTTTTTGTCTTTGTTATTTTGTTATTTTTTTCCTTGTTAAAATTAAAAAAAAAAACCAAGGCTTGACATCTTCTTTTTATTCCCTAGGGATGTGACTGACTCATAGCTTATTTTTTCAAGAAAGATTTATCTTCTTTTGGGTTTTTGTGATTTTTAAAAAAAAATATTTGAGTTAATGTTAACATTCCTTGTGGGAAGTTGGTATGTGTAAATAAACACATTTTAATTCCTCTCTTCATCTATTTTCCCTTCCCTCCCTCCTCTCTGCCCACCCCTTGCTTTCCTTCGCTTGTTTTCTCGGGTCCATGTTTGCAGCATGTGATGTCTACATTCTTCATGAGGAACTGGCACATGTACATAGCACATCTGAATTCTTTATTTTTAATTCCTCAACCTTCCCTCCATCTCTTGAGCCACTTTACCTCTGAGGAGACTCTATCTTCCTAGTTCCTGTTACTATTTTTATTTTGCTCTTTATTTTTTGTCTGGGTTTCTCATATAAGAAATACAGTGTGGTATGTATGAATTATCATATTTTACAGACTATTCTGTACAGCTATATAGTAAAGGCCACATAGTAATTGTCTAAATAGCCCCAACTGATGAAAGTTCTGAATAATTCATATTCATTTCTCTGGGTCATATAGTATGACCTATCAGATTTTTCAATAGTTTTTCTAACTCTGAAAAGGTTAAGATTTACTCAAGTTAATCATTTTGTTGACCTAATGCTGAAAATAGGAGTGAGATGTAGATTCTAAGGCTTTTGTATTCAAGTTTTTCGCAGGTGTTGCTTTATCTAATGTGGCAGTCCTTCTCCTTCCCCATTCCTTACCTTGTCTGCCCCCCACCCTGGGGCTACATGGAGAGGAAGCCCAGGGCGCTAGTCCCCTCAGTGCCGTTCGTGCTGCCAGCCCCAGCACACCTGCAGTGCGTCTAGGGTTTTATACGTTTTCTACCTGCTTTCTTCTTTGTTCCCTAACTGAAAGGCGATATAAACCAGCATCTTTAACCACCAGCTATGCAACTGTGGGACACGCTCATGCATTTCTGAGCCTTAGCTTTCTCATCTGCAGAGCAGAAGAAAGCAAAGCACATCCTCATGGCAGTTTTTTGATCCAGCTCAGATGAGTTAACGGAGCATGTTGTCCCTCTGCACGAACGCAGCGGGTAAGGGCTGGTGCTGTTTAGTATGTGAACTGCAAAGTGATCCTACATTCTAGATTCATGGTTAAGGTTAGTTAAAGTGGACCTTTTAAAAATCCAAACACTTTCAAACAATACATTTTAAAGACCTAAAAACCAGGCACACTTAGTACTACACTGCTGTCTTTTTTTTTTTTTTTTTTTTTTTGCAGTACTGGGGATTGAACTTAGGACCTTGTGCTTGCTAGGCAGGTACTTATTCCACTGAGCTATATCCCCAGCCCCCTAACACTGCTGTCTTGAAAAGCTAGCAGGTCACCAGTTATTTGGTTGCTTCCTGTTCATTGTTATTATTCTTCAAGTAATGAATGGTCTTGTTGAATGCGCAGGACAGAGAACCCAAAGGTGGAACATTCGCTGAGTGGGAAATTCCATATATATGCCAGGTTATGATAAAATAAATAACAATCACTTAGATGCACAGAACAAAATGCGTTCTCCTTTAAACCACCAAAAAGCTATTGCATTGTCAAGAGCCTTTGGAATTGAAAATTTTCTAGTTCTGCAGTTATTAATATTATCAGAAGCACATAAATCCTCTCTGGAAAAAATGTCTAAGATATAAGGAAACATTTTTCTTTTTATTATCTAGGAACAATTTGTTAAACATATTTATCAGCTTGGGATAGAAAAAGTGCCTCTTATTGTCAGCAAATATAATGTCACTCATGTTTCCAGTGAGTTGCCAGTGACTCGGGGATTAATCATACTGCTTTCAAATTGTAATTGGAACATGACACGTAAGAAGTTGTTTTATGCAGAGCAACTAGATATCTTTTTAAAACATAAATCAGAGCCTGCCAGTTTTCCATGCAAAATTCACCTGCAGTGGCTGCTGTTTGCTTTCAGGGCGGCAGCCAGGCCCCTCCACCTGACACCATGGAGACGTCACCTGGACCTTCTTCCCTTGTTTGCTAACATTGTACTCTTTGTGTTTTCCTCTTCCTTGGGTACAAATCGCCCTGTCTTAGTCACTTTACTGCCACAGGGACAAAATACCCAACATGCACAACTTAAAGGAGGAGAGGTTATTTGGCTTGTAAAACTGTTTGGTTCATGGTTAGCTGGCTCCAAGCTGGTGATGACAGGTACCAAGAAAGTTCCTTCTTTCAGAGCCTGTGTTGAAAGAAGAGGCAGGCACCTCCATACTCTGTTCAGACAGATGGCAGTGAGGGCCCATCTGTCTGGGGAGCAGGGGACTGCTTCCAGGTGGTGTGTTTAAGTGAAGTTCGTAGAGTTAGTCAAGCACAAGATGGGAAGGGATGGGAAATGAGGGGAAGGGGCTAACACCTGAGAGGAAACTGCACTCTGTCAGGAGAGTAACGCAGGATTACCATAGTAACTTCTGTCACTATTAATGGCAGTAGTGACACTGATAGCTAGCAGGTATTGGATCTCACCTCCATGTTGACGACCATACTCTACATCTTGTATACAACATTTGTAACATCCTTGAGAAATAAGTCATTATTACACCTATTCTGCAGATGGGGGAACTGAGATCAAGCAGAGAGGAGGTCGGCCAAACACTACGGTCTGCCTAGAGAGACTCAGGTCGCACTGCAGCGCACTCCTCCTTTGCACCTGTGGTGAGTGCTTTGTGGGCTCCTAGGCCCTCAGGACCCACTGGCTGTTCTTAGAGACTCATCCAAGCCAGCTCCCCGTGCTCGCTCAGAGGCGAAGCTGTGCTACAGGATTAGAGCATCGTTACACAATCAACTGGTCTGTTAAAATTCTACAGGTTGAAAAGTTGGTCAGTGGACCTGAAGCTGTCGGCTGTTTGGCTTCAGTGTCCTGGGGTACAGAAGTGTCACCAAGTGTAGGGCTGGTTTTGTTCTCAATGCCATCAAGACTAGAGCAGTGTGCCATCTGTCCCTCCCCCAAGCTAAAATCCGCATGCCTGCAGAGTGTCTGAACTCTCGCACCGTGTCCAGCTCAGCCTCTTCATGCTCATCTCTGCCAGGGCCCACCCCTTCCATCTCCAAGTAGATCAACCTAATTCAGATCCTTCTCAACAAAAGGCACTTTCCACAATACTGAGGATGGTCTGGCTGGAAAATGTGGAGAGTTTATAAGTCCAGTGACAACAATTCTCTCACAAAGAGCCAGAAAAATCTTTTAGGAAAGAAAGTGTGATTTAAACATTTGGAAGTTCTCAAAGAAACAAAACTTGAAACAACAGAAACAGCAAATAATAAAGTGTTGCATTCAAGGTAAAAGTCTATCTTCTAATGATTTGTTTTCATCTTTCAAGAGTTTTTCCTCTTTATTCACAGAGTACTTAAATGAAAGAGGTCCAAAGCTAAACACAGTTTCTACCTGTGACAGTTAAAAATCAAGGTCAATCCTGGCTGAACGTAAGTCACAAATACATCCTGCAAATAATGTAGTATTTAATATTTTTGTCCAGTTTCCTAGAGATACTTGATGTTTCTGAAAATCCCAGACCAGAAATCCTAGCACTGTGTTTCAGAGATGCCTGTGAGTACGGGGGCGGTCCCTTTCTGGAGGTCCCTAGGATCAAAAGAGCTTTCATGATATTGTTACAGTGCTACTTGCCAAGTCCCCTCCCCCTTCGCAAGTGTGTAGGGCATTCCACAGAAGTCACAACATGTGGGATGCCACAGTGGTTCTGCTTTCTAGTGGAGTGTGCTCTTGCGTATTCTTGCAATTTATATCTCTGTTTTTATTTCCAATATAATAAATATCCACAGACATTTTTTAAGAACACAGAGGGATCTTGAGATTCAGTGTTTGAGATTTTTTTTCTCTAGATGGTGATTTTGACTTTCTTCAAATTATTTCATTTTTCTCATGCCCAGTTTTGGTAATACAGGTAATATGGCTTCAGTCACTGCTTTACGTAGGCCTTGCTGTCACTCAACAGATACGTACTGAGTGCTTACTATGTGCAAATCATCACACTAAACAATAGCTTTTATTGTCTTTGATATTATGGTTTGTATCTAGCTATGGTTTGGCTCAAAGCCTCGTGAGCTCATAGGTGGTCCTTTGGAGGTGACTGGATCATGGGTGTGTAAATATGTATTAACCGTGTGTGATACTGAATTAGTCCACTGATTGGTTTAGCATAGTTCTAGGTGTGGCTGAATGGCTTTATTGGACAGAAGCACCCATAGACTTGTAACCTGGAGGGAATAAGAAGGCAAAGGGAGTCTCCAGGCTGCTGCTCTGGTGCCTTCCTGCCTGCTGTGCCATGAACTGTTTCTCCTATGCCAGGCCCCTCTGCCATGCTGCCCTGCCTCAGAGCCAGCCAATGATGAGCTAAAGCCTCTACAAACTGTGAGGTAAAATGAACCTCTCCTCCTTTAACTTGTGGGTGTTGGGTGTTTTGTTCGAGCAGTAAGAAAGTAACTAGGTTGATAAGGGAATAAAGGGCTCTTGGCTCCAAACTGCAGACAGTGCTGCTGAGATGGTCTTTCTCTAGCTGATCGTGAGTGCTTGCTCAGCAAGGAAGAGCCCCACTTATGAGGATTCTTGCATCTCTCAGAGTATGGGCAGGAAACGAGAGCTCAAAGTGAGATGCTCCACGGTGACAGTTACGTAATATAATTGTTGATGTCTCCACCATTATCTATCTCACTCCTAAAGGAGCATCCCAGACTATAGTCTAAAGATGGGGAGTTCACAACGTGAGAGTAAGTACTGTTTGATGCATTCTACCCAAAGGGGGAAGCTGATGTTTTTATTTACCTGGCACTTACTCCTTGAATTTTGTGTTTGAACATAAAATCTAGATCTAATCAATTATCATGTTTTATTCCTTGGATTTAAGAATCTAAGACATGTATATTGGATCCTACTACAGAACAATGAAGGGGGTAGAAGAAAAGACACATAGGTAAAGAGGTTCTATTTCCTTATTGCGTCCCTAGCACTTACTAAGGTCCCTGACACATAGCATATGCTCAAACACACAAGGGCTAATAAAAAAATGTAGTGTGTTTACATTTAAAATTTTATTACAGTACAGAGGCATTACCACTAATCTCTCTCAAAACACACCCTCTCACTTTGAGCACACTGATTCTGTCATTCTTGCCACTTCCTGGTTCTGGACAGTCCTCTCTCCATGTTTTGCAGAGGAATGGTAAAAAGTACGGAGAATGCTGATGTCAGGTGTCATCCAGAGGAAAGGCTCAGACAGGCTTTATGATTTGTTCCCATCCACCTTCTTCACTAATCCTGGCACCGGGCAACTTCTGGCTCTTCTCCAAAGTCAGAGTGACCACGACAGACAACCATTTTGAACAAGGTCAGGCTATCAAGGCAGCCACAACGGTGCAACTGAAGATGCTCCTGCAGATGACATCAGAACGGCCCCTGAACGTGGTAGCTGTGACGGCACAAGTGTGTTTGAAGCAAGGGGGACCACTTTAAAGGCAGTTAGTAGCAATGTGTATCTCACTGTAATACACTGAAAATTTATGACTTTTACCATATTATTCAATCACTGCATATATTTTTCACTCAGCTGACTTTGCAAGTGAATGAAGCATCTCAGATAAAAGCAGGGCCCACATAACCCTTTATTTTGACCAGGCATTAATGGAAAAAATACCCACTGGCACATTCATGTTGATAAAATGCATTTCTTCTTATACTTTCTCTCCTGTATCTTTGTTGCTATCTTACATCATGTTTTTCAGGTTTTAACTTTCACTCCTAGTTCCTTCTTAAAAAGGTCACTGTTTGATATGACACTGGGTATACTGAGTGATTCGAAGCATGCTTTTCTGAAAGTCTCTTTACTTTTGCTTTGCTATCTTGAGCTACTACATAGTATGTGTCGTGTAGAACGATGTAGCTCATCTCAGCTCCTAAATCTTGTGAAAGAAGTTTCATGGGTAGCAAACCTATGCCAACATTTATAGCATGAATCTCAAGCCAAGGAATATGAACCAAGTGGATTAGGCAAGTGCGTGGGAAGAGGAAGAGTTTTATAAGACAGGATTATATTTAGCAGAATTTGGTATTCAATATACTTGGCTTCTTTACTCAAGGAAAAGTTAACCCAAAGTTAAGATTTCCATCTGAAATCCAAACAACTGTTCTAGAATCCCACCTGCCTGAGAAACAGCGAGGCCAATGGTATGTGGTGATTAAGGTTAGTAGAAAATACTCAAGTACTCAGATATCTCTAGGATGCTAAGGTAATAATAGACTGTCACTTTGAATAGTCAAGTATTACAAGATGACTCATGTGCAATTAAACGAGTTTATTCTTAGAAATTTGAGATCAGGCTCATCTCTGATTTATACTGGCCTGTGGCCTTGTAGGAACCAGGTTTCACACCAGTAAATGAGAGAGAAAGGAGGGGCTTCCTCTGCATTTACAACCTTTCTCCATCACTCACAGTACCACTTGAGCTCTACCTTCTGTCAGATCACTGGTGGCATTCGATTCTCACAGGAGCGTGGATCCTACCATGAACTGCACGTGTGAGAGATCTAGGTTGTGAACTCCTTATGGGAATCTCATGCCTGATGTTCTGGCATAGAGCTGAGGCAGTGATGCTAGTGCTGAGGGGTGGCTGCAGATGCAGATGAACATTAGCAGAGAGGTTTGAGTGCACAGAGACCATCAACAGTCAGTCACTGGCAGACTCGGATCTAAACCCTGTCAGTGAGTGGGAAGGGATAGTCAAGCCGAGTCTGCATCAGGCTTTAAGTCACAGTCCAAGGCTTCTTTTATAGGCATGTGGCGCACTCTTTATTTTGTTTATCATTTCCATTTGTGCCTCTTTTCTGCACACTGCTCCTGTTTTTCTCATAGTTTTGGTAATTCCACAAGGTAAACTTAGCCAAAATGATTATAAAACAGTCACTGGAGAGCTTTTTTGAAAAGTAGGGAGAACTCGGTGATGAAAGAATAGAAGACTATAAGACTGCTGACAAAAACAAAGTTGCATTTAAAAGAAAATACCAACAGTTCCACTCAAATTATGGGATCATTTAAACAGGTGGTTCATATTTTCCAACCCCCTTGGTGTAATGTATGGCAACTTTCAAAATTGCTTCAGCACATGGAAACCAATAACCTGCAGTAAGAGTCAAGCTACTGGAATGTTTCCAAGGGAAAAAAGGGAACATGAAGAAGAGGTGCAGGTATTGATGGCCACCACATCATCAGATGTATCTGCACTGAGCATCATTCTCAGTGGCCAGCCACACCACTAACCCTAAGAAGCCCTTCACTATCAGTGAAGAGTTGGTCCTGTCTGCTGCTAAGGACATTACTCACAAATTTTTAGGAAAGGCTGCCGTTCAAAAGGTGGCATAGGTTCCTATTTCAGCTTGCACCAAGGTAGATAAATTGATGAAATAGAAGACACTGAGGCACAACTGTTATAGAGAAGTAACAAGTGATTGCAGAACACAATCTAGGTTGATGAGTCTACCAAAGTTGGCATCTAGGCAACAATGTTTCTCTGTAGTCTATTCTTAAGGAGAATTTGCAGGAGGATATGTGTTGTGCACTTTTGTTGCCAACCAACACCACAGCAGCAGAACTATTCAAGTCTTTGAGTATTACACATCGGGAAAACTGAGTTCGTCATTTGTGCTGGTACCTGTGTGGAAGGAGAAGAAGCTGCCCTGACTGGATGGCTTTCTGGTTTCACTACTCAGGTCAGAGAGATAGCTTCTGAAATGAATGTGAGTCTACACACTATTTCATCCACAGAGAAATGTTGGCTGGCTGAACTTAAATAATTTGTCATCTGAACTTAATGACATTTTATAGAATGTCATGAATATTACCAACCACATTAAAGCATAAGCCCTTAGCTCACATGCAGCTGTGAAGAAATGGTTGCAGAGCACACACATCTGTTAGACAGGGAAGTGAGATGGCTTTCTAAAGGTAGACCCCTTCCAAAGGTTTTAAGTTTTGAGAGCAGCTCCAGACATTTCTTTCAGAAGAGCATTCATCACCGGCAGCACATTTCTGTACACAGAGTAGGTTGCGAAGGCAACTTACTCATGTGATATCTCCAATCTTGTTAGTGAATTCAACCCGTATTTCTAGGCATGAGCAACAACTGTGTTCAAGTCAGCAGATAAGTTGGATTCATTCCAAGTTAAAATGGAATTATGGGGCTATGAATGACACTGGAATTTTTGACATGTTTTAAACATTTGGAAAAATTTTGAAAGAAATTGAGCCAGGGACTTTCTTTCTTCCAGCTGATGTGTGATCACCTGTCCCAGCTTTGCAAAGAGTTTGAGCATTAATTCCTATCCAAAAAAGGCCCTCAAAGTGAGGAGTGGGTCCATGAGCTATCTGCAAATAAGCCAGGTGAGTGATGGTCTATGCTAGAGGAGGGTCACCTGCTTGAGTTGGCAAGTGGTGGTGGCCATGGAACTATATTTGAGACAACTTCAAATCTCCATAGGTTCTGGAATAAAGTCAAGGTGGAATATACCGAGATGGTCACTAACATAGTGAAAAGCTTGCTTCATTTCCAACTCTCTATCTTTGTGAGGCAGAGTTTTCTGAGTGACAGCAGACAAAATAAGATTATGGAGTAGACTGGACATAAACAATACACTTTGGGTGCCACTGTCTCCCATCATGCCCAGATGGGACCATCTAGTTGCAGGAAAACAAGCTCAGAGCTCCCACTGATTCTGCATTATGGGGATTTATATAATTATTTCATTATATGAACAAAATGCAATAAAGTTCACAATAAATGTAATGAGCCGGAATCATCTTGAAACCAGTCCCTGACCCCAATTTATGGAAAAATTGTCTTCCACAAAGCTGGTTCCTGGTGCCAAAAGGTGGGGGCCCCCTGGCAGGAAAGAGATCACACATCTGCATCATACATCTCACAAGCTCAGTAGACCTCACTTTCAGAGGCCTGATTCACACCAACCTCCTATAGAAAAACTGAAATTATGTCATGTGCCCACTTCAAAAGCAACACCAACGTCAAGAGGATGAGTGCACTTATTGGCCAGACTGTGGTCATGTGCCTGTGTGTGTGCGTGTGCACATGCACACAGTGGGTGAGAGGGAGTGGATCTCCGCCCACACCTCACTGAGTGGGTTCTTCATTGAAAAGAAGGGCTCTGCTATAGAAGACAGAAACAATATATATCCACTTGTGTGTCTTCCTTCAGGCAGGTCACACATGGGCCGTTTCTGTCTCTATACTTCCAGTGCCAGGTATGAAGGAGATGTGCAGCAGTTGTTTGTTAAATGAACAAACAGATTTATACACAATATTATGCATGCCTCACTCCGTAAGTGGACAGCTCTGTGCGCTCCCCCTCTCAGACACTTTGGGGGTTTGTGCTCTTCCCCCATCTTTGTCATGCACAGGCTCATTGCCTTTTCTGCATTTTCCACTTCATCAATCTTAAAGTATGATCAAGTATACTTCCTCCATGCAGTTTTTCCCAAATGCCACATTCATTATGTTCCCCACCTTTGAGCAATCAGTGCCCTCATTTTCCAAGGATTCCTCATTTCCCGCTCATTAGTGAAGTGTCATTTAAACCATAGATCTATAGTCAACTGTTCACATTCATACCATCACCACTTACTGGCTCTGTCAGTTTAGGAAATGTCTTAACTTCCTTGACTTTACAGGATGATAACACCAGTGTCTCCCTCATTAGGTTGTTATAAAGATTAAATGGTAGCATGTCTGTAAGAAGACATCTTCACACATAGTGACTGTTCAGTGAATATTGACTATTGTTATAACTGATAGAACAAATAGCTGTGCTCCTGTGGCAGACGCACAGGTTGGCCTGAGCCCTAGTCTCAGTCCTCTCATGCGCAGCAGTCCTGCACATGTGGATCAGGCTCTGACCTTGAGCTCCTCCCTCCACGAGGCCTTCCTCTGCCTACGAAGGCAGAAGTGTTCTTTCCTCTGAGTGTGCACATGTGGAAGAGCGAGGGACTTCACTTTTTTTGATGCAGCTCTCAAGCACTGGAGCATGAATGTCAGAGGGCTCACCCCTCAGCCTCCCTGCCCTCCGGCTTGGGAATTCTATAGTGTATTCCATATTCTAGGAGGCTCCTAGCAGGATTAAGTCCCAGCTTCCCCCAGGAGTAATGTACAATCTGTATTGGCTTTCTCCCTTCTACATATTACTTCTCCCAGTGGTTGTTTGTGACTTCTGGGATCACCTTCAAAAGATTCTCCTGGCATCCTTGTCTTTGTCTTAAGGCCATGTGGATACTCAAATTCCAACAGTGTCCAGCAGTTTCTATTGTTAATGGTTTAGGATATAGTCACAATTACTTCTTTTTTAGGCTTTCATTGCTTTGTGGGCTTACTCAGTGACTATCTTCTAAGTAAATGATGCATTTTGAGAATTTTTAGCATTTAGATTCCAGAGAAAGAAGTCCTGTGTCTTTCTTCACAGGGAACTTTCTATTTGCATTCCTATTAGGTTCAACTTTGGGACACACGTGCATGTAAGTCTCAGCTTCTTTTGGTAAATTTAACTTAGGAACTCTAACTTGTGCAAATGAGACATAAATCTGGTTTATTTATGAAAAATAATTTCACACTTGCCTTGGTAGATTTTACTTTGTTGAGGAATCACTAATCTATTGAATGACTAGAATCAACATGTTGAGAGGTCAAAATATAAAACTACAGTGTAGTATATCTGCTGTTAAAATTTTAAAACATGAAACTGAAACAACAGATGTCCAGGCGCAGAGGTGAAAGCAGAAGTACGGAAGAGAGGAGGGGCATTGTTTTCCTTCAACTAAGTGCACAGCTAAAACAGATCAGAGATCTGGCTAGATGAGGCCTGTTGTTTCCAACTATAGATGTGTAGGTTCTCGTTGTTTTACTTATGGTTTATAAACAACCTGCTACTTCCAGGGATGATTTTGAAACTACAGATTATAGGAATGATAAAATAATGTTTTCAAAAGTTGAAGAAGGACAGAAATATCATGTAAGATTAGAGCATGTCAATTAAACATTGCTAGGACAGTGCTGTGTAACTGACAACTTCAAAACTCAGGGGTTAAAACAACCACTGTCTGTTCCTGCCCTCTGTCTCTGGGCTAGCTTGAATGGCTTTGTTGATCTTATTTGTAGAGCTCTGGAGAAGAGGGCTTCTCTTTCTTCCCCACTTTCTCTTGTTGATGGTGGAGCCACAGAAAAGCAAGCAGAAACACATGGATTCCATTAAGGCCTCATCTGGGAAATGACATACTGTCACGTCTGTTCACTTTCTATTGACTTGTTGAGCCCAGAATCAATAGGACATGAAAATACTCTGTGTCTATGTGAATTTGCCAAATATGTCTTACAAAATATTAGCTTGGGAGAGGAGATAAAGAATTGTGACCAATAATTGTGTTTATCATGAGAAATACTATTATCATGAGCTGGTGCTTAATGTTTATTATGCATCATGTTGGCCTTCTGTTTACCAAATGTATTCTTATCTTTACACTAATTATTCTCTCTGCCTGGAATTATTTTCCCTTATGTCTCTCTGCTGCTATCATGTGTGCTCCATGAAGACAAGATTTTCAAGCTATTTGTATACTTACGTTGGGTTCTTCTCTCTAGGATACCATCAGCTGCTTAACTTTTGATTTATCCATCGCAAAAGTTTTACTCATCAAAATTTATTCTAAATTATTCATCTTTTTATCTATGTGATAGTTTGCTGAAATATTTTGAAGCACAATGTGCTTAAATTGTATGGAATATAAATATTGATTTGGAAGGACACTAGTCAATAAAATCTACTCATCAGAGGGTCTAAAGCCCAGCACCATGACTCAACTCTTAAAATGTCTTGGCTGTATGGACAACAGGCTGTAAGTATTCCAGTGAAATATATAGGATCCTGCAATATATGTTATTATTTATGTAGGAATATTCCAGGCATCCAAAAAAGTCTTCCTCTTCTTGGGAATTTCATCTTATCCCAGGACACTTGTGAATGGGATTGGGAGCTTACGTTTAGAACACAAATCTTTATTGATTGTTGCATTCATTTCCAAAGGTTATTGAATTCAATATATAAAATTTTTTAAGGTTTAAATCTGAATTTAGACACTTTTTGTGATTGGGATATACTCTGAGATCATAGACTCTTTGTGATGATGAAGCTTAATTGTCCACTTTATTGGATGTAGTAACTTCCGGAGAGGTGGTTGGGCTGTAGGGTACCATAATCAGCAGATTACTCCTCTACCATTCACAGTTCAACTGGGAAGTGGGTCCCAGTTGGAGGCAAGTCACTGAGGTGTGACTGTGGAATGTATATGTCTCACCAATGCTGTTTCCCTGTGCTCTGCTTCCTTGCCATCATGGATTGAGCATTTGCCCCACCATGCCCTTCTACTGTGGTGTTCCTGTGCTAAAGCCAGCCAGCCACGGCCTGAACCTTCTGCACCCATGAGTCAAGATCACCCTCTCCTCCTTTACATGGTGGGTGTCGGGTATTTTGAACCAGCACGGGCGAAGCTGACCAATGAACTCTGTTAATGAAGAGCATTTTTTGTCATTAATCATTCTTTCCTTTGTCCTTACAAATATGCTGTGCACTGTGTCAGCATTCAGAGCATGATGATAAATGCCTTGAGAAGTGGAAGTGAGGGACATAAATAGGTAATGACTCTGGGGTCAGAGCTGCTGCAATGAAGACAGCTGTAATGGGTGGAACTGCCAGGTCATAAGGTTTAATATGAACAAAATGTTGTAGGAGTTGGTGGTCTCTCCATGGTCCTTGGGAGAAAACGGTGACAGGATACAGAAAATAAAGATGAGAGACTATAGCTGGGGTCAGGCGGAGTCACCTCTTGCCTGATGAGCACAAGGACTAACTCTAAACAGTAGGAGCGTTTATTTATACACTCACAAAGTAGTATCATGAGAGATAATGTTGCCTAGCAACTAAGTAAGACTAAGACTAAGATTAAGATTAAGACTAATACTAAGACTAAGATTAAGGTTAAGACTAAGATTAAGATTAAGATTGAGGTTGAGGTTAAGACTAAGACTATAATTGTCCAAGGAGGACACCTTATTTAATACTGAGGTTGCTTGACTGCCTGAGGCACGCTGGGTCTGTCCCACCCTCAGACACATGGCCAGCAACCAAACTCCAGGCGCTCCCAACAAATGTAGGCTTACCAGTTGCAAATTACTTTCCAAAGCAGCTGTAGCACTTCATAATGCCACTGACAAGAGAAATCCAACTTTCCCACCTCCCCGTCCACGCTTGTTATTGGCTGTCTTCCTAGTTTTAACTATTTCAGTGTGTTTGAATGGTACACACTTGTGCATTGATTTGCATTTTCCTACTGAACAATGATGTTGAGCATCTTTTAATGTGCTTTTTGGTGATTTGTATATCTTTTTTTGGACATTTGTTTATTTAAATTCTTTGTCATTTTCAAATTGGGTTATTTTTCTTACTGTAGAGTTGTAAAATATTTTAAATATTCTGAATACAGGATCCTTTTTGATATACAATTTGTGAAAAAAATTTTCCGTCTTTGGAGTGCCTTAGCTTTCAGGATAGTATCCTTTGAAATAAAAAATTAAATTTTGATGAAATCCAGTTTATCTATTTTTGTATTGTTTCTTATGGCTTTGCTGTAAGAAATTATTGATTAACTAAAGGTCATAAAGATTTACCCTGTTTTCTTCTGAGAGTTTCATAGTGTTAGATCTTGTATCATTTGTGATACATTTTGAGTTAATTTTTATATGTGGCCTCAGGTAAGCATCCAACTTCAGTTGTTTGAGCAGCATTTGTTGAAAAAAGAATTCTTTTTCTAGTAGTATGCTTTGCACCCTTCATAAGAAACAGTTGATTGGAAGAGTAAAGACTTATCGTTAGACTGCAACTCTCATTTCACTGTTCTGCACATCCCTGCTATTCCAGTGCCACATCCTGATTCCAGATCTGACTCCAGCAACTTTACCTATTTATGTCCCCTACTTCTCCAGGCATCTATCTTCTTGCTCTGAGCACTGGCACAGTGTACATGGTATATTCATAAGGGCAACTGAATGAATGATTAAAGACAGAAAATACTCATTATTGGAATAGCATGGTATGTACTAATAAGTTGTTCCAGGGGCATACATATAGGGTAAAAAAAAAAATCAATCATTTTTTTCTGAATTTAGCCCTAATATCCAAAAACCATTTTTAGAGTCAGTGGAAGGAATAACAAGTCATAATATTCTGTCTAAAATATACTTCTATGAGGATGGATCTTTTATTCCTACTCACAAAAAAATCCTTAGAAGTCATAGTTTTAGAATTACATAATAAAGTCCTGACTTTTACATGCCTTTATTTGTAGTGTATTTATTTTCCACGTAGTTATTTCCTTTAGTTCTGCTAGTTATCACCTGTACAGTCTTAGGCAGGTTACTTAACTTCTCTGATCCCTAGTTTCATAATATTCAGAGTCCTTATTTTCACTGCTTTCCATAAATATTAAAAGAAGGACATTTATAAAAATCTTAGCTGAATAGCTAATTCACAGAAGCACTTAAAAGGCACATAGTGTTTTTAATTTTAATTTGTATTTTTCTCTTTTTAAAAAGTGGGTTTTTAAAAGCATTTTAATAGGTTAATAGAGCCCCCAGAATAAATAGGTGGCTCCTCTCTATTTTACAGAGCCTGGTTTTTCAGCCTTTATTCTCATGTGAAGTTCCCCATAACTTTCCAATAAATTTCTTCCCTGCTTTTACTACCTAAAGTCAGTTCTGTTACTTACAGCCTCGAGGAAGGCTTCTTGGTGTTACAGACTCTTTCTCTACTACTGTCCATTCTTAGATTTTTCAAAGGCCAGGAGTATTTAGGGTGGGTTTCCCATATGCATTTATTTGTTGAATTCTCTCATTCCTAAAATGTTCACTTCTGAATTTTCTTGACATTTTTTAATCCCTCTAAAGTTCCAGCGTCTTTTAATTATCACAGAAGTCTCTTTTAAAGAATTTGTTTGAGATGATCTATAGTAGGAATTGGTGACATTTGGTAATGATAGAGAAAACCACAAAGTCCTCCATTGATTTCCATCCTAGATGCTGAAATACAAAAAGTGACTAGGACAGGGGCTTCCTCTTTAGAGGGCCAGGGGCCTGTGAGAAGAATAAAGCACACAGAAATAGCAGTCATGGGCTGGGGATATAGCTCAGTGGAATAAGCGCTTGCCTAGCAAGCGCAGGGGCCTGAGTTCAATCCCCAGTACCGCAAAAAAAAAAAAAAAAAAAAAAAAAGAAATAGCAGTCATGCCAGAGAACTCTGATAAGTGCTATAACTGCAGCACGGGTCAAGAGGGGTGGGAGTACAAAAGAGCGGAGATTAGTTCCATGCGGGAAGGATCGGGGAAGATTTCAGAGGAGGAGACGAAACTTCAAGTGGACTAATCCTCTTGTAAGTGCCCACGGACCAATTATCTGCAGGACAGGGAGGTTGCAAAATGAGGCTAACCTGCGGAGGGTAGTTTGCTTTCTCTTAGCCACATTGCAGTTTCCAAGGCTTGTGCCTCCCTAGGGCATCTGCTCCATTGTGTAGGACAGGCCTGCGGGCTTAAGGTGCCAACATCCACTGGCATGTTTGGTATGGAAGGTGTTTTAAGTGCTGAGCATGTGCATCTTTAGGATATCAAGAGGAGTTAGGGACCACTGACCATGGTCTGGGCAGGGGCCACGGGGCATCTTAGGAGTCCATAAATAAGGTTTCGAATGTAAGGATAGAACCAGCTCCAGCTCATTGCTTGGGCTTAGTACTCCAAATGCAGGCAGTCACAAGGACAGAGCCTGCAGCTTGATCTCCACTGCCTCAAAAATGCACACTCACCTTCTGTTTTTTTATTTCCACCCTGTGGTGGATTGACAGCTGGTGGTCATTTTATAACCTGCAGCTGAACTGAGTAAGTGAGGTGCTAGGTGTGGGAGGTCCACCTGAGGATTGTTGCCAGCAGCTAAAGAGGCAGACTGGGAGAAGAAAAAAAAGGTTGTTGGGAAATGGTAGAAGCTGTAAGGAGCGTTGGATCTTTTGGAGGAGCTTGTCATGCTGGCTCTTCTGAGGAACTGGCTGTTTTCATTCTCTGAGGAGCTCAGGACTTTGTTGGCACTGAGAATAACTGTGGTTCACTTTGGGAGATTTCTGGTCCTCACTCTGAGCGTCGCTTCCTGGCTCCAGTGGAGATACTTCAGCATGCTAGCACAGGTCCTTCATCTCCCTAGCATAGATTTTCTAGTTTCCACCACTGATCTTTGGGCCTTCCCAGCACAGACCCTTGACACAGGTCTGCATGAGATATTGTTATGGGCTCTAGGCCTCCAGGTGGACACATGGGAGGCACTGTTATTAGTTCTAGGTCTTCAGCTGGAGTCATGCAGGACATTATCATGGGATCCAGGTCCTCAGCTGGATTCTTTGGTCTCTAGTGTGTGGACAGATTTCCTGCACTTTCTTCTATATGATTCTTTGGGGGACCATTATAAATAATCTTATAAAATATGTGTCCTGTACTACATTGTTCACCTTCCCCAAAATCAACACACACCCCTTCTCTGCTTCTTCCTTCACATACAACAAACTTGCTCCTTCAATTTAGGAGATGAAGGATGCTCTGCATTTATCTGGGATGGACAATCAGCCTGAGACCAGCCTCCAAACACATTGCTCAGAGCTATCCTGGCAGTGACTTTGTATGAAATGCTCCTTTCATGCTGGTCGGTTCTAAGGCTTTAGGAAGGATGCTACTGGAAACACAAAATGTTGTGTGTACTCAGGGGACAATGAAGTCACTATCCAGTCAGGTAGCAGGTAATTGAAAGTGGGAAAGCCTCTGTTTAAAAAGTGCTTCCGTTTCTCAAAGCTGACGGTTTAATTTGATAAAATGACTTGCCTCCTGCCTCCTTCCCATCTTCCCATCTGCCCACAAACCCATTGACACACAGTGTTTGCATTAGGTTTTGGCTGGACAGGAGCAGAGGGGAAGCATGGAAGTCACCACTCCCACTGAGCCCAGGGAGAGAGAGGGTCACTGGTCGTTCCATGGGAGCCTGCTGTGTGAACAGGAACCTGGGGAATTCACATTCCCAGGAGCCCTTGGGAATCACAGAACTTCCCAGAGGAAATGGGAAGCAAAAGGAGGAAAGGTGTCCCTGGGAGCTCCAGGGCTGCTCTCACCCCAACACCAGTTTCCCAAGTTTGCAGTATGACTCAGTGACCTCAGCACATTTTGAAGATTCCTGCAGTTAGTCTCAGCCTTCTAGCTTCAGAACTGTGTGACTACTCCTGATTGTCTTAAGCCACTTGGTTTGTGGCATTTTAGTACTGTATCCCTCAGAAATCAGTGCATATCCTCCACTGCGCTGGGCAGATACCCCTGACATAGGCTTCTAGGTTCATGGTGTGCTATCTGCCTGCCTCCTCCAGTTCACCGCACTTTACTCTTTGGGCTGCCTAGGACTTTGGGCTTCTGCATAATGGATTCTGTTCTGTTCCACCCTGATCCCTGTTTCCTTCCTAGCACAGCCAGCATTGCACCTGCTCAAAATCTACTATCACTCAAAGGCAGCCTAAAGTGCTTCCAGAACACCAGGATGAGAATACCTTTCTTCTATAGAGCACTTTGTGCATACCACCCTCCAGCTTTGCCCTTCAGTGGGCAGACGGCATGTCTCATTTCTCTTCATACATTCTGTGAGAGTGAAGGTTGTTTGTTCACTCTCTCTCTCTGAGGGGACTGCTCCTCAAAATATGGCCCTGTGACCAGATGTGTCAGGTCATAAAATCTCCCCTCCCCAGCACTCTGAATGTGTATGCAAATGAACACCTTCCTGGGGCACCTGTATAGATAGTAACATTTGAGAGGCACTCCCAGAGGGCTTTGCACTAGCAGCTAGCATTAAATGTATGTGTTGCTCCAAATCGGTCCTCTCAGCACTTCTGTGAATAATCCTGCCAGGTAGATACTGTCACTCCCACATGCACACAAGAAAGAGTTGGAGGCAGAGCAGCGTTCTGCCTCTTCTACATGAATAGAACCCCAGACAGAGGCTGCAGGCCCCTGTTGCTGAGGGAGAGGGACTCTCCCAGCAGTTTCTGCCCTGTGGTTTCCAGGTTAGATGACTCCCTTGCTCTACCGCATGGCAGACCAAAAAGCAACAACGGGCAACTTTAAGAACAAAGGGCTATAGGAAAAGTGAAAGTGTTCAGATCCCCTTTCCAAAAGGACCTGAAATCATACTCTTCCTTCTCCTCCTCCTCCATCTCCACATTCCTCATGGTTTTCATGATGTTAGATGTGGACTTGGGACTTCCAGGAAGATGGTGACCGTGTAAGCAGCAGAGAAAGATCCTTCTGGAGGATCGCCACCCAGACACTGGAATATAGCAAAATGGGAGAGACCAGAGGGAGAGAAGTGGATCCCTTCGACAGAGGAAGGATCTGAAATGAGAATTGAGGCCCTCAGAAAGAACAAATAAGACCTATTCTGGAGGAAAAACTTGGAGGGCTGCCATGGAGCAGTTAGAGGAAGAGAAGATGGAGGAGGAGGAAGCCACCACTCCATACACACCCTTGGTCTGCTCCTTCATTCTGGCACTGGCAGTGTCAGCTTCAGAGGCCCGTGCTCATGGGAGACTCCTAACTTGGCCAGGGAGAGTGAAGTTCCAAGAGCTGGGCCAAAGCCAGAGTGGAGAAGGTGCAGTCCGGAAAAGAGCCAGCAACAAATGGGAGGTGTTGTCGAACCCAGTGTGAGGATGAAAAGTTACAACTGCCATCAAAACAGCATGCCCACTCTGCAGCAACCTTTCTAATCAGTGCCCTGAGGCAAGATGGAGTCAAAGCAAACAGTATACAGCCCACAACACCCAGCTGTACACCTGCCTTCAGGCTGTGGCCTCTTACATCTCCACTATGTGAGCAACTACCAGCAGAAAGCAGTGGCAGTGACCCCAGGGCCACAGAAATTCCCAGGGATCCAGCCAAAGAACAATCATGAACTGGAGAACAATGGTAAGAGAGAGCTGCAGATGGAGGTGGATCACATGGCTCTACACCCTTCTCACTCCAACACCAAGGAGGAAGTACGAGCTGAGTTACTGGGCTTCAGCTCCCACCCTAAACTCCCTCTGTGAGCACCTTGTGTCTTGGTGGCCCGTGTGCTCAACATGTGTTCCCAAAAGAAACAGATGAGTCCACGGGCTTCAGGAGTCACCCTAAACTACTAATATGAGCACCAAGAGGGACTTCATACTGCTTGCATGTATGAACCTTGTATGAACCCATAGTGACAAATTCCAGGAAAAGGAGCCGTCCTGGAGTCCAAAAGACAACAATATACACAGTAGACCCAAGAAAATCCTCCAATTTTCTCCTAGAACTAATAACTAAACATGGCACACACCCTGGACTACCTCAGTGAGCATGGGTGGGGGAGATCTCATGCCAATTTTGCCTAGCATTTAAGTGTGCCCAATGCCCAGCTGTAAGGGGCAGGGCGTGGCAGCACTGGAGATCAATTAGACCAGGCCCCCAGGAGCACCTCACTGGGGCAGAGCCCAGCAGTGCATGGGGGCGACCTTGTGAACTGGTCCAGGTTCCACCTCGTTGAGGTGGGGCCCAGTGGTCCATGGCATGAACCTGCAGACTGGACTGGACCCCAGAGGGCCTTGAGGGCTTATCAATCAGGTATGACCATAGTGTATTTGGTGCCCTGCCTATATACTGTCTTTGAGGATGGGTGCTTTTCCACATAGTGCCATAGTAATTTCAGTGCACCCATGTTACAGCATAATTTGCAGCAGCCACGTGCCTTCCCAATGTGAGAGCCCAAGGGAGTAAATAAACCAAAAAGTACAGTTATTGTCAGAGGGAAGACGACTGATGGTGGTGGGAGCATAATGGAGATGAGGATGGAGAAAACGGATTAATTGAACATGCCATCATTTATAGAACTGAGTAACAATAGTGAAGACATCATTTTGTAATATAGCATCCAGTTTTAATTCCCCAATATTGGCTCTATAATTCTGTGTTTCCTTTATCATTTATGCATTATACAGATTTATAACTGAGAAAGAAATGTGAAGATAACATTATGTAACACAATAGCTGTGGTTAATCCCCTACTATCTTCTATATAATTTTGTATTTCCTTCATTGTTTTTGAGATAACCGAGTTATACATATGAAGATGATATTATGTAAAACAGCATTTATTTTACATCCCCTATCTTTCCCATAATTTGTGTATTTCCTTATTTTTTGTGTTATTCAAGTTTATATTCTTTTATCTTTAAGACGTAGACTTAAGCACACTGGTATAGACAGGGGTGCAAAGTGGTATAAGGGCCCCCAAGGCCTTGCTGATTGCCCCTTCCTGTTGCTACTGCTGTTAAGGGAGTTAAACTGGGTGTCTTCCATCCCCACGCCATGCCCCACCCACCAGTCTGCGGGTCACTCCTGAAAGTACCTTGTCTTTCTTGACCAAAGGTGTGGGAACCTGGTATGCAGGCTCAGGTATACAGGGCTCACTTAGATTAAGGCATATTCTAGGCTGCACTGCAATATTGGCAGTGCTAGAAGCTTGGACACAGCCTCAGTAAGGTACCTGCTTAACATGTTTAACTGGATACTCCCTGAAGTTCGTTTGACTCCAGACTGAGGTTACATAACAGTCATTAAGATGCGGTGAAACACATGTTGGTTTAAAATGAGATGCTAATGATGAAGGGAGATGAGAGGGAGACTGGTTTTGTGGATTGCTGTTTGTTAGGGAGAGGGAGGGAGACAGGGAGATGGAGGGAGCAGGAGGAGGAAGAGAGAGAGAGGTAGGGATCATTTCTGCCCTGCAGTTGCTTTCCAAGTGGGAGTTTTCTTGAAGTCAGACGCATAATCTTTCTGTGTGTTACTGAATATCATGACGTCCTCCCTAGATTCTTTGGTTTCATGTTATAACTCAAGACAAAAGACCTTTAATAAAAATAAGTAGCATGTGATGTGCTTTGGGAAGATAAAGTTCTTCATGAAGCCACACCAGCTTTTAAAAACTGGACGCTGGAGTCATGTGCTTGACACATGGACAGGTGTTGTTTCTGAGAAGCACATTCAGCCATGGAAAGGATACCTGTCACCTAGCGGGGGTTATTCCACTCCAACAGCAAGGGGACAGGGAGGGAGGCTCGCTCACTGGGCTCTGGGGGGAGTCACCTTCCCAGGGTGTGGAGAAGGACTTTCATTTGTTTATCTTTCAATGTATTGCCTATGTGGGACTTCGGGGCTGACCAAGCCATGTGACTGTTTGATTCTGGAGGAGTCTAGTGTAAAGGAAATGATAGCAGGACCGGTGTGCCTGTGCAAAGCTGCTGGGACAACACAGGTTGCCTTGCTGAGATGTGCCGCAGGAATGATGACACCCATGGCTGACTAAGTCAAGTCTCATTCCTGAGATAACTGAGTTGTATCGTCCTTGCATTTCTGTTAATTATTCCTCCCATTTGTCCTGTTTCTGCTTTTGTTTGTATCCCAGTAAAAGGCCAAGGAAGAGGGTAATCCAGGCTTGAGTCCCAGAGGCTGCAGCCCCCGATCCCATAACTGTCTCTCTTGTTTATCTTTTCAACCTCAGGCACCTCGTTCTCAGGACCTGTCACCCCAGACAGAAACTACTACACACTGACACTAGGTACTTTCCACCTTGAGATAAAGGGGACAAAACCATTTTGCTCTGGCTGAGCTCTCGATAGTTGTATAGGCAGATTGATTGGGGTCCCGCTGTTGAGGGAGAGCAAGTTTCCATCTGCAAAGCAGTGCCATCATGTCTAGGGCTTTCCCTGAGGTCAGGTGTCCTCAGCCCAAATCTAAGACAGATGTCAGTGGCCACCTGTGCTCACAATGAGAATGACAGGACATGGTTTTCTGGGTACTTTCTCTACAAAAAGTGGAGGAAATGTTTGAGGTTGGTACTGTGGAAGCAGAGCTGTTTTCCAGATGCTTTTCTCTGTGGGGACAGGGACAGTATCACCACAGACACCTTTGGGATGGTGCTTCAGGAATAAGTAGGAGAGGAAGTGCTGCCTGTGGGTTCCCACAGAGTCTACACTGCCCCGTGTTTAGTGCCACCTGCCCTTTGCTCCAGACCTTTCTCTACTCTGTTCCTGGCTGCTTCCAGGCTACAGGGTCTTGACCTCTGTTTCTGCTGATGGGAAATTTAGCCCTAATGCAAAGTCCCATCCCCACTTCTCCCAGAAGTTTCCTGATTGACTCCCATTGAACACACATTGCGCTTCTCTGGCCTGTTCAGGGCTTTTGTTTCTCACATTTTGATTTCTGCTACACAGCTGTCTGTGATTACCTCTGTGGGCCACACCGTGAGCATCTGAAGATGAGACTGGACTCTATAGCATACAACACCCCTGTCTGCCCGCATGCAGGACATTCATTAAAGTCCAGCAAATGTAGCACGAATCGCACCTCAATGTTTGTACAAGACTGAGGCTGGATCAAGCCCAGGGCGTCCCTCAGCACCCCGCCTGCTGTGGTTGGGATGGGTGGAAGCGTTCTTCTCACATGCTTCCTACATAGTGTTTCCCATCACGGGACATCCTCTCATTCTCTCCCCACTGATGTGACATCTGGGGTCCTCATCTGTTGCAGTGACCTACTGTTTTCCTTTACATGGAGCCCTTTTCCCCTGGACCAATCTATTGTAAAAGCAGACAGCCCTTCCCTGCTGCCCCTTCCTGCTGTCTCCACCCTTCTGTTCCCTTGCTACAGTCCATTTTCTTTACCTGCTTCCTCTGCTCTATTTTTTTCTCACTGTGGCCTGGGTCCTGTCCTCCAAATCTACAGCATCCAATCTCATCCATGCTAACTGGGTCCTTCATGCAGGTGAGTTGTTGGGAGATATATATGGAACTCTTGGGAAGAATGTCAGATGATAACTGAATGCCACCATCCCTGGCAGCTTAGAGGATAAATCCAAGCTTCTCAGCAGACACAGAGCCCTCACTGACACCCTGAACCCCACCTTCCCTGCGCTTGATGTCCTCACACAGTCGGCTGTTGGTTTCTCATGGCAGTGTGTTCATGGCTAAGCCACGCTGTCCACACGTCCTCCCCTCTGTGTTTTGGTTTTTATCTTGCTGCTGCCGTTGAGACCGAGCCTCCCCGTGTGGCCCAGGGCTGCCTGGAGTATAAGCCCTTGCCACACACCTGGCCCCCTAGCTCCTTACCCCCTCTCTCACCTCTGCGCCTCCATAAACCCTCAGGGTGGGAGCCGTCTACCCAGGAGGTCCATCCTTGTCCTCACTCACTCATGGCCCAGCAGCAGGTACCCTGCTTCATCCTCTTAGGATGCAAGTTGGAAACCCTTCTGTTGCACTTCCGTCCTGCTTTATACCTGGGCACTGATGTGTGTCTCCCTAAGAGGGTCTTGTCTCCCTGAGGGCGGGAACTCTTTCAGACAGCCTCGGACCAGGGGAAAGGAGCCCACTGCCATTCTTTCTTGCGGCCTCGACAGGGATCCCATTCAGCTTGCACAGTGTGTACACACACATTTGGGGGACGAAGGGCATAAATCCTGTGGTTTCCCACCTGCTTTTTCTTTAGCCCCACTTTCTAGCTATTCTGCCTCTGATATTGCTATGGTAACCAAGAGTGTAGAACACAGATTATGATCTAGTCGGACCCTTAGCTATAGAACCTTGGGAGCTGAGGCTCACATTTCCTGTCTTTGCTCTAAGAGCTGGCAGCGAATCTTCTCTCCCAAATCATCAAATTTTTCCCCCCTTTGGAAGTTCTGTGTCTTCTTACAGATGCTCATATATTGAATTCAGTGGCATCCTCATCACCTAGCAAGAACTGCTTTGACCCAGACAGTTGGG
>PVLD010024944.1:0-24578 GCA_004027595.1 Dinomys branickii
TTTTTTTTTTTTTTTTTTCTCTTCCTTCTTTTTCCCTTTTCCCCATTGCAGTTGTTCTTTCCTTTAAGTGAGAGAAACTGCTCACATATTTGAATTTTGTATGGTATTTCTGTTGAAGAAAATATTGTTACAAAAATTTTAGAGAACCATGATGGTGTTTCGCCCTTACTCAGCACACTAATACTTAGGAGCAGTTGAATATAGGGAACTTTCTCAGTGAAGGCCTACATTTCTAAGTGAGATTTTTTACAAGCTGATTTCTTTATGAGTATATTCTTTACGAATATTTTGGTCTTGTATGAAGTCATTTTAAATTAAATTTGTTTTTTCTTATTTTGTTTATGGTAACTATTTCAACAGTGGCGCCCCATTGTTAGAAAAAGTTTTAGACAAAAGATTGTTCATATGTTCCTCACACTCATAGTTTAGAAGAAGCCATGGAGAAAAAGAAACCTCCACGTTCTCTAGGAATTGCACATGGAATAGATTGTATGTACAGATGGACGCCTGTTTCCCTCACTCTTGGCTTACGTCAAATCTGACAGTAAGAAACACATTAAACAAAATAGGGTTAGAAAACAATGTAACGTGGTGGTTTATTTCAGTTGCTTTTTAACTGAAGCTACATTTTAGTTTTATTTATATTATAAATAGCAGGAAGAGAAAAAAAGCACATTCTAAAGAGAAGAAAAGTACAATCCAAGTATCTTCTTCCCTGCTCTTCCCGCTGGGCTGGTTGGGAGGGCGGATGTCCGCCAGCCCCGCCTCTTTAATATCGTGCAGTGAGTCCTCTCATTTTGCAGCTTCCACGGCTGAGGATACAACCAACCATGGAGCAAAAATATCTGAGGAAAAAAATTTGTGCCTGTACCAAGCCTGAACAAACATCTTTTTCTTGTCATTATTCACTAAATACTAGAGCATAACAATTATCATGTAGTGGTTATGCTGTGTCAGGCATTATAAGTAATCTAGAGATGATGTTTTATGAGACAGAATGGAATTTTAACATGTAATTTATTATTCAGATAAGTAGTGGAACTTAAATTTTATTTTTAGAAAATTTTTTAGCTTATTTTAAAAATGAAAGAAGGAAAACATATTAACAGACAGACACCCATTTACAAAATAACATAAGAACAATACAAGTGATACAGAGTTACAGACAAAGTGGAAGCAAATTATCAATGGCTGTTGTATTACATATTGATATCTTCAAAGTGGTTTCTCAGGAGAACAAATAGAGACATGCAATAATGATCAAATAATTATTAACCGATCCTTTCGCTAAAATGATAGACGTCAGTAATTTGGAACTTAAACTTTAATCACATTTATTCCTGCTGCATTCCACATTTTACAATAACTTGATCTACATGATTATTTTAGGTTTAGTTTTTCTTCTGTCCAAATTGGGCACATAAGGGGAATTATCAGCCATCACCTTCTCTAATACTACTGTTTCTCTTCTTCTTTTGAAATGCTGACTATATGTGTGTGTGTATATATATATATTTTTTTAATTATTTATTTATTTATTTATTTATTTTGTCTTTTTGAAACAGGGTCTCCCTGTCTGCCTGTGCAGTTCAGGCTGGCCTTGAGCTCAAGCTCACTTTGTAGCCCAGGCTGGTCTCAAACTCACAACGTTCCTCCCGCCTCAGCCTCCCTAGTGCTGGGGTTATAGGCATGTGCCACCTCTTCTGGCTATTTATTAGATATATTGGATAGTTTTGATTCTGCTGCTTGTCTGACTGCTGCTTCTGTTTCGCCATCAGTTTGTCTCTGCTTCATCCTAGGTCTTCTTTTGTACTCTATCTTTAGGCTATTACTCGCCATGAAAAGGAATGAAGTATAGATCTATTCTACATAATGAGTGAAGCTTAAAAACATGCTCACAGTGCCAGGCATGTTCACAGACACATCCAGCACTTGGAAGGCTGAGGCAGAAAGATTGCTGTAAGCCGGAGTCTAGCCTAGGCAACACAGTGAGCCTAATGCTATCCTAAACATACAGCAAGATCCTGTCCCAGAAACAAAAAAAAAAACAAAAACAAAAACCCAAGACATTAAAAAAAAGCTCAGTGAAATTACAGTAATAAAGATTACATATATATTGTTACAAATATCCACTTACATAAAGTATCCACTTATAAAATGTCCAGAATAGAGAAGTCTATAGAGATGGTGGGTTAGAATGGCCAGCAGAGGGATTGTCATGGCTATTATGATCTTTTAACTTGTCTCTTTAAAACTCAAGATATAACTCATATATCATAATGCTTACCTTTTAAAAGTAGAGAACTCCATGTTTTTGCTACATGCACAAAATTGTGCAACCATCTGTAAAAAAAACACACGAAGAAATAAGTAATCCTTTACATTTTGAAATTCTCTAGAGACACACTCAAAAACTGATCCAAAGAAAGTCCTTCCAGTATAAAATCCACACCTGCAAATTTTAATGCACATCTCAGTTTTCATGGTTATTCTAGAAGAGTCTCTGCCCTGGGCTGGGGCCATAAGTTATGGCCTCTCCTGGGCTGCAGAGGCCCTGTGTTCTGCTGTCTGCCTTGAGTGTGTGTGGAGAGGAGGGCTGGGGGGACGCCTCAGTGTCTGCCACTAGCACGTATGGCAGCACCACTGTAGATGCTTTTTCAGATTCATTTATTTACTTTAACATTAAGTGTTTGAAGGTTTCAATTATTTTAAGTTATATTACTTGAAAGTTTTAATTATTTTAGGTTATATTTAAGTTTAAAGTTAATTATCATATATACAGATTAAAACTCAGACTTGTGGGTAAAAGAACATATAAACCATGTAAGGCCATTGTACTAAATCAAGGTACACTTCTTTTTACATTGTCTACATGACACCATTGTATTTTTGTTTTTGTTTTTCTCTTTTTCAGGAAAATTTCAGAGATTAGATGCAAATACGATGTTATTCTACCCGAGGAATTTGAGTATCCTTAGATTTTGGTATTTGTAGATGGTCAAGGAACTAATTCCCGATGGGAAACCACAGGGGTAAGATGAAAGGGAAAAATTAAAAAACGTTGCCATTGGTACATAAAAAAGGAAGAAAAAATATGAAACCTATGTCACAGTTTCATCATGGTATATGGTAAAGATATATGATCATATTAAGATAAATATAGTACTTTACCTTGAAAAATTGTGTGTGTGTGTGTGTGTGTGTGTGTGTGTGTGTGTGGCGCTGGGGCATCAAACCCAGAGCCTTGTACACACAAGGTAAGAGGTCCACCACAGAGCCTCACCCCGGCCCTCTCATTTGTTTTTGGGAATTGGTGCCTGGTACAGCTGCCCTCAGGCCCATGCTGCAAACTGGTTGTCCTGTATGTAAGAGAAACAGAAAAATAGGGAGATAGAAAAAGAATAAGGGAAAGAGAAAGAGAACAGAAAACGAAGAAGAAAAATATTAAGTAGATTAAGCAGAAAGAAAAGAAAAGCACAGGAGGATGTGCAGCTGGCCAGGCAGCCGGTCCCTGGGGTTGTACTGCATGAGCTTTTCCAAAGGAGAGTCCTCTGAAGCCGAAAAGTGAGTTCTGACCACTGAGGCAGGAGACACAGCAGCTCATCGTCCTCCTCAGTGTTTTATGGATCCACACACCTCAGTTGGGTGCAATTTTCTGTGTTGGCCTGATAATGAGACTGGCAGATGAAATTGGCATAAGCCGATGTGAGTTAGCATTGTATTAGAAGTTTCCCTAGTATCTGCTCATGTTGCAGCATGTTCCTGAGTGTTCTGGCCACTGTGGAAATACGTATCACAATAGCTTCATGCACAGCCAGCGTTGGCATCATCCAGGCCAGAGTGTCAGAGCTGGCCAGGCCCTACGCATCTGTGCTCTAAGTTCAGACTTATGTCTTTCCAAGGGCTTCGGTTTCAAGGAATTATGAAAACGGGGCTGACGAGCAATCTATGGAGCCTTGGTGGCCATGTGTGGGCACAGTGGGACCCATGGAAAGACATGTTAGATTTTGGGGGCAGGCAAATTGGAATCATTTAGCCATGGACCCAGAATAATCTATCTATGTAAGTCTTTCTAATCTAGGCCAAAATTGTCGAGGAAACTCTTCTGTGAATTGGACTGTCAAACCCAGGCTCAATGATAGAAGATGAAAGCTTGATGAGTGGGTAACTTTCCAAAAGGTAGCACAGAGAAAGAGTAGATGCTGTTCTAGTTTTCTGCTTCTTCTTGTTCTGGGTTTAGTTATAATTCATAGCATTTGGTTTCTGTGAATTCATGGAAATAGGTTCATGTGTTGGTCAAAGGAAAATGTGTCAGGGAAAACTTTAAGTCATCAAAAATGGTGAAATAAGTACAAGTTAAATCAAATCATTGAGCTGGGCATGATCCATCACCAAGCACTTGGGAAGTTGAGGCAGAAGTGTTGCTGCAAGTTTGAGGCCAACCTGGGCTATGTTGCGAGTTTTAGTCCAGCCTGAAACAAATAGCAAGACCCTGTCCCAAACAAACACACACAAAAAATCAAATCACTGATGGTGGTTGCCTATTACACATGCTGCTGCTGCTAGATTAATATTTTCAGGTTCTTGTCATAAGCTGAGAATTACCCTGTATGATTTTGGTGGGCTATTAAGTGTTTCTAACAATCTGAGGGAGATTTGTTGTGGTCGGTGGTGGTGTTCCAATATTGGGGATTGAAAGCAGGATCGTGTGCATAGTAGGTGAGCACTACCAATGAACTACTCTTTCAGCTCTTTTCAAATTTTATTTTGTGTTAGAGTCTTACTCCTTTGTCCAGGACGACCTTGAACTTGCGCTGCTATCTCAGTTACCTAAGCAGCTGGGAGTAAATGTGTATGCCATCATACCACCTCCTTGGGGAAGTCCTTAGTGTCACTTTTTATGTACAAAAGTAACTCAGCCAACTCAGATTGGTACCAAGTAGCAGAGTTGAGGCTTGAGCTTGTGCAGTCTGAAATTACTATTTGCATGGGTATCATGCTGGTCTCAAACTCACAACCTTCCTGCCTCAGCTATCCAAGTAGCTAGACATTTGGTTCTTATGACTGGATTAAAATGAAGATTAAAAGAATGACATTAGAAGGCTACCACTCCCACTTCTTAATACCTAGCTTCAGATATTAGCTGGTTTGAGATTTACTTAATGGATTTTTTTGTAATTCATTCTTTTAATGAATCTCATTAGGGCCTATTTTCCCTTATTGTAGAACAGTAAGTCCACAGTAAAGCATTTTCTTTCTTCTTTAGATGTCTCTGTACATTTTCATAAAGAATAAAAATATAACTATGATTTGCTGTCTGAATTCCCTCAACTTATTTCTCAAACACTCTTGTTTTCACTTCCCAAAGGTCGGCATGTCTGGGGCGACTGGGTGAAACTTAGGTGCAGCTGCCCTGGCCTCCAGCAATGGCCCTGCTTAGCTCCCCGGAAGGCAACATTCCTACTTGGCTTCTCTGGGGGTGGAACTTGTGTGTGGCAGAATGAAATGCTACCGATTCAGGTATGTGTCCTTACAAACAACTGCTTTCCCTTTAGCCGCTGGGTGGTGAATGGAGTGAGGTTTGTAACTTCTTCAATACCTTAGTAATGATTAACCTTGTCCCATCTTGTAGAAACAACATTTAAAAACACAATAAGTGCTCGAGCACTATCATCTCACCAGCCCAAAGGGTTGTGATGGGTGGGTAAGTAACAGAGAGAGTGGTTTTTCAGGCCCACTTCTGTGTGAACTGGGGAAAAGGAAGGGCTGTCGTGCTACTTTAAAGTCAATGAGCACATCGAACACATTAAGGTAGGTCCCTAGAAGAAGGAAATATCTTTGGGTGTATATGAAACATTTCATCATTAACTAATTAATAAAACAACCCAGAGCATTCAAATTTATAAGAGTAATGTGAAATTTAGGGCCAGTCTTGGGCAGGCAGTTCATGGGTTTTGTTTATTCCTGAGATTTTTTTAGTAAAGGAGTAACCATTTTCTTGGTAACTTGGCAAATCACAATTAAGCTGAATATCTGCTTTTTTTTTTTTTGTCTTTTTGGAGACAGGGTCTCAGTATGCAGTCCAGGTTGGCCTTGAGCTCACTTTGTAGCCCAAGTGGTTTTGAACTCGTGATGATCCTCCTGCATCAGCTTCCCAAGTGCTGGGATTACAGGTGTGCACCACCATGTCTGGCTTGAATATCTGCCTTCAATTAATTAATTTACTTACTGTGGCACTGAGAGTGGAATTCAAGGCCTCATGCATGCTAGCCGAGTGGTCTAACCTTCATCCCAATGCCTGAATATCTGCTTTTAGAAACACACTATTAGCAAGTTCAGTAGTTCAGGCATGTGATCTGAGCACTCTGGGAGGCTGGGGCAAGAAGATCACAATTTCAAGCCCAGCCTGGACAACTAATCAATTTAGTGAGATCTGGTCTCAAAAACAAAAGAAGAAGGGCTGCAGAAGTAGCTCAGGGTGGAAGCCCTGAGTTCAATCTTCAGTACTGCATAAATAAACAAATAAATAACACAGTCTTCTATGAAAACGGTGAGTACAAGTCCAGCAAAATTTTAAACACTGCGTATTGGTGATAATAGTTATTGCTGTTTTACGTTATACAAAGGGATATCAGTTATGTTAAAAAATTCTTACCATGAAGACAGTTTTATGTTTTTGTGTTTTTCAAGTTTATATTCTTTTATCTTTAAAATTAAAAACAAGAAGATAGTTTTAAAATACATAGTATATCTATGTATGGTTATATATGTATGTATTTAATGTATAATATAATATTAATGTAATATGATCATGTGTTTTTTTAAACAAATTTTACACTATATTGCAAGTATATTTATTGCCTGTTTTACATATATTTATATGTAAATGTTAAGGGACTAAATATGAGATCCAAATTTGCTTCCGAGCTAACCCAGTGTGTGCGTGAGGCAGTGTGAGAGGGAGAATGGTGGGAGCATCATGCTTAGATGAAACGAGAACAGCCATAGACTGACAACTGTTAAACCTGACAGAAGGACGCAGGATGGATGGCTCAGATTATGGTCTCTATGTTCATATATATATTTAAATGTATTAATAATAATTTTTTTGAAAAATGTGCCTCCAGTGTAGGTGTCCAGGCAGTTGTTCTTTAATCTGCATGCCTAACTACTCCATGGTACTGTTTGGAGTCAGAATAATAAAAGTGTGCCCCATACCTCCACACACTTATGAACTCAGCCCCATGCCCTGCTTCCCGACAGCACAATAGATTGCTCAGCACTGAGCCATGGGCCATGGAGCTGAGTTGTCCGAGACGAGGAGCGTGCCAAATGGATCAGGTATGTTTACACATCGCCATCGTATTTATTTTGTATCTCTATCTCTAAACCCATACATCGATGCGGTCTTCAGTCTTAGAGGAAATACAGGAACTGGCCGTGGTGGAATGTCTGCAGTATCAGCATTCTCGAAGAATGAGGCTGGAAGAGCACAAGCTTGAGCGCTTGAGCCTGGTTTGAGGAACTTAGTGACATAGCGAGACTGCCTCAAAGTAAAATATTTCTAAAAGGCAGCTGATGTGGCTCAGCGCGAAGGCCTTGGATTTAATCCTGATACTGCTAAAAAGAAAAAAAAAAAAAAGGAGGGCTGGGGAAAACGCTCAGTGGTAGATCCTCCCTCCTCAGGTTCAACCCCTTGCACTAAAATAAATTAGCATCATTTGGTGAATATAGAAGTCAGAAATCAGACCTCAAGATTAGAAAAATGAATTTCATCATTTAACAATAGCCCACAAATAATTCATTCCACTTGAAAGCATAGAAGATCCAGTACTCTTTACTGTGAAAGTAGTAAACTTTTAGAAACTATTTAGCTTGGTAAGGCTACTGTTCCCAACTATCTCCAGTTCGTTTAACTATAAAAGACTTAGATCCTACAGTGTTAGAGGCTGGAGGTTTCAGAGCAAGGTGGTTTTCTCTGAGACTTCTGTGGTTGTTCACTCACTGTGCTGCCCCAGGGCCCCCCTCTGCTCAGGAGTATCCCTGGTGTTTGCTTTTGCATCCTTATCCCCTGTTCTCAGACCTACTAGCATAGGACCCATTGCAATGACCTCATCTTAATTTTTTAAAGGCCCCATCTCTTAATATTGTCACATTCTGAGGTACTAAAGATAAAGACTTAACATGTGAATTTTGGGGTAACGTAGCTTATAACAAGATTACTTATCCTTTGTTCCTCACTTAGAACCCCCAACCATTGGTACAACTAGACCTCAGGATTTTGTTTTTTTCTTAAATCCAGGCTGGAACAAGAGTTTTGAATTTGGACTGTTACATTAGTCAGCTTTCCCACTGCTGGACACAATACCTGACTCCCACAATTTAAAGGAATAGTTTAATGTGGTCCATATTTTACAGGGATTCAGTCCATGGTCAGCTGGCTTCAAGGCAGCATGGCAGAAGAGTCTAGCTGTTCACTCCAGGGCAGCTAGGGAGCTGAGAGAAGGGTGGAAACTTTCTGCCTTTGGAGGGACACGCCTCTTCTACCCAGGACCTTTTCCTAACAGCATATTTAGCTGTGAAGTCATCAGTGAATTGATCTGTTGATCAGGATTACATCCCCATGATCCAATTATCTTCCTAAAGCCCCACCTCTGATCACAGGAGACTTCAGGGAAGATTCTAAATGAAACTCTAACAACTGCTAATAGTATAAATCCTGGTCTAATTACCTACTCGGTTTTTCATGTTGAGCCTCACTGTGGGCCTCTATTATCCAAGTATAAAATTTGTGTAATGTCTATGTGAGGATTCTGTGATAACCTATATAAGTGTTTGCACCATGTTATGGGTGATAAGTTAGATCCACTGTCCTCTCTTCACAGATAGGCGAAGGTTTCTGTCACTATCGAGGGAAGACATTCTTCCCTGGTTCTTCTATAAGGATTCAATGTTTTCCCATGGGAAAGAAAACAGCAAAGCAATTGAGTTACTGTTTGTTATAGCATCGATTCCTCAGGCTTTTTTAGACTAGAAACTAATAATAAGATCCATTTATTTTGGGGAATGATGGTCAATTAGAGAAAAAGAAATATGGCCTGAGAGAGCAGATATGGGGGCAGGAGACAGCAAAAGTTAGGTGAGAGAGTAAGGAGTTGCTGCATAAACTAATGTAAAAAAGTTGGTCACCAAGATGGAGCGAACATGGTGTTGCTGAAGAGTAAGCTACAGATCCGTGGTTTCAAAGACCACAATGTGTGGGGCCACAGAACCACTCTGTACTTGAACCTATTGATGGAGTTAAGGGCTTAGAATATGTTGTTATCACAAAACACCTGATGCTGTCTTGCAATTGAAAAATCCATAGAATTTGTAAGAGTAAGTTCAAAAAGGGTAGAATATGGATAGCAGTTAACCAACTGAGAGCAAGTAATGAACATCTTTTAAACATAATTATTGCTCATATACATTGTCCATTTTTCTCACCATATATTTTGGTTACGTTTTTGCTACTGAGACACAATACTCAGCATCCAAAGTTAAAAGAGGAAAGGTTCACACTCTGTAGACATTTGAGTTCACAGGTGCCTGGCTTCAAGGCAGGGTGGTATGGTAGGAAGGCATCAGAGAGAAGGAACAGTTCATGGCGGGAGGAGGCAGTGAAACAGCGAAGTGGTGAGGAGGCAGCAGCACAAACTTGCCTACTGTCCGTCCCTTCATGTCCTTCCAGGCTGCCCACCTTTCACACCTGGGGGGGGTCTTCCCATTATCCACACCCAGAATTATGTTAAGCCAATCAGTGGACCAATTTAGCAATTGTGTATCTTGAATCCCAGCATCACACACCCTAGACCCAGCCACCTCCCACCATTCCCACCTATTTTCATATGAGGCTTTAGGGGACACTTCTAGATAGAACCCATAGCACAATAGCAATAAAAACTTGTGTAACATAGAATTTGTAGTTTGTCCTTGTATTTCTCTGGCTCTCAGTTCACTTTTGGAAAACCTTTAAAATTTTAATTTAATTTTACTTTATTTTATTCTATTTTACTGGGGATTCAGTTCAGGACTTTCACCTGCTAGATAAGGGTTCCATACCCACAACCCCTAGATAATATTTTCAATGGTATCTTATTTATCACTATCAGAGTAATTGCCAGTGAAGTTGTGTAAAGAACAAGTAAAGGAATAGAGTAGAAAACTCAAGCATACCGTCTACTGGTAATTTTCCACCACCTAAAGGAAATGTCACTTTCACCAGCAGCTCAATCCTTACTCTAATCACCAATGTACACACTATGACTGATATTGCATATCTGCTATGCAAACATTGCTTTAATATTTTTCACTACTTTTGCCCAAATGACCCTGAGTAAATGTAATACCTGGCACAAAGTGCTAGAGTTATGGCACTGTTTCAAAGCCAGTGGCTTTGTTACACAATGTAGAACCCTTAGAAATTTGGTGTAAGTACCATTTTTCTTAAAAAATTATGTTTGTGATTTCACCTTTATTCTCTGTGAAGTTTTGTCTAGTAATCAGACACTAAAAGTTAAAGGGAATCAAACAAACCAGAGTACTTTTAACTTTATAAAGGGGTAATTATTTTAAAAATAGTATATATGTAAATAACACCCTGTAGTTGGTATGGTATTTCATTCACACACACACAGATGCATAAACACACCCACACCCACACACACACACACACAAAACCTTCCAGTAATAAGAAATTAATTTTAACAGGAGTAAGGCTATCTTCCAATAAAGAGGGACTGTTATACCTTCATTATCATATTTACACATAGTAACGTTTGAAGAGAATTTTTGAAATCTCTTATTCATGGTGATGTTGTTATGCAATAAAGCCTCACTGTCTCCATTTGGCCTGCTGTATGAGGTGGATTTCAATAATGTTTAGATTTCCATTTTGTACCATTTGGGACAAAGATGCACAATATTTTTCTTATTATCCTGGGAAATTAAGTAGAAACTTTTGGCACAGTCTTTGACAGTCCATTTTAAGAAAGTTTTACTTCACCTTCACCATGTCAAAAAGAATTAAGTACATATTGAGTGAAACTTCCTATGCCTATGAAGTATTTCACTGCAATTTTTTCTTGTAACTATTGTTTAAAATGAAGCTTAGTATATTGGTTAAAGAAACCCCTCAAATATTGTGGTTGTTGAAAATACAAATCAAAATAGCAGTTTCTCAGTCTAATGGCTAGTAAATCCCCTCTAAAATCTCATACTATTCCTTTTTAAAATTTATTTTATTTTATATTTTTGGTACTGGGAACTGAACTCAGGACCTTGAGCTTGCCAGGCAGGCACTTGTGCCACAGAGCTATATCCCCAGTCCCATCATAATGTTCTTTAAGGTTACCAAATCATTGTTGATTTGCTTTTTATATCGGAAAATTCAAAAGGCTATTGTGTCGGGTGTATCCGAGCAGCCCCATTCAGTTGCAATGGTTTTAAACAGAACTATGAAAGCTCCAGTGCTTTTCTTGTTGCTTAGCTTACTTCAGAAAGTGATTGTCAGAGTTCTCCAGTTCTGTAACCTCCTTACTTCTGCTCTTTAAATTAACCTTGTGTCAGCAACCAACCTATTTGCCTTTTGGTATGTTTTAACAAATGTGCTACTTAGTAATCACAAACAGTCAAAGAGTCAGAAGGTCTTCAACCAGATAGCTTTTTATGGTTTGTAAAATTACTGCACCCCCTCCTCACTTCTTTCTCTCTTTTGTTTGTGATTAAAAATTACTAAAGTGACAGCAGAATTTAAAAGGACTCAAAAAGATTAGAAAAAAAAACCCCGTATGTCTGAAGTTCAATTCAGAAGAGGAGGCTCACAGTCTTGGATGATAATCACAACCAATCGCTCGGCTTCTCATAATTCAGTCAAGGTAGTATGCTTGGGCACTTGCAAGGTCCTCAGGAGAAGGGAATCCCCTCTGAAGCTCTGTGTTACCTATTTTTTAAAAATCTTTTACAGGGTTTCACTATGCAGCTCAGGCTGGCCTTGGACTTACTTGGCCTCGAACTCACAGTGATCCTCCTGCCTCAGCTTTCCCAGTGCTAGGATTAGAGGTGTTGTCTTGGTTACTTTTGTTTCGTTGCTGAGACAAAATACCCAGCACCCAAAATGAAGAAAGGAAAGGTTTATTTAGTTTACAGTTTGTGGAGGTTTCAGTCCATGCTTGGCTGCTGCAGAGGCAGTGTGGCACATGGCAGAGGGCAAACTGTTTGGGGCAGCAGAGCACAGCAAAAACAACCAGAACAAAAGGGAGGAATAGCTGCAAGCAGCCTCTTCTCTTCCCTTATGTTGTAAACAGCCTACCCCCACCCAAGGGGTGTGTAGCTCTCACACAGTCTCCATGCCCTCCTCTTCCACAGGCTCAGGATGTATACAAAGTAAGCACCCTGGCTTCCTGCTGAATCACTCAGCCAAACCTCTAGACTCCCCAAGTTGACACAATGTATCAACCATAACAGGTGTATACCACCAGGCAAAGTTGGTTGTGTCAGCTGTTGTGAGAGATCAAAAAAAAAAACAAATTAACACGATCACGGATGATCAGTTATAGGGGCAGAGGAACAAGCACAGCTGTTCTGTATGGGGAAGGGGACTTGGTTTCATGAACTCTCACATACTGAAGTGCACAGATATTCTAGCTCCTTATATAAATGGCATAGTATTTGCATATAACCTATGCCCATCTTTCTATATGCTTTAAATTATCTATAAATTATTTACATACGTCTGTTATGGTTGATATCTAGATGTCTCCCAAGAGCCCCATGTGTTCTGAGGTGCGACGCTGGGGTCAGGTCAGAGGAGGCAGATCACTGGAAGCCATGGCCTGAAAGGCTTTATCTCCCTCCCAGTTCCTCCACGGACCCTCTGTGCTTTCTGTTTGCCGTGAGGTAAGCAGCTTTCCTCTGCCATGCCTCTGTCATGCTGCTGTGCTCTGGCTGGCTCCAGGACAGAGACCGAACAGCAGAAGGGCACAGCAGAGCAAAGCTGCTCACTTCAAAGGGGGCCGGGAATCAAAACACAAGGAAAGAAAGGATGTTGGCGGGAAGTAGACCTTCCAAAGGGACCCCTGGCACCCACCCAGACACACCTAGTGTATACTTTAATAATCCTGTGGGCAGTGGTGTGCCCACGCCAGTCAGGAGGACAATCAAGATGAACCATCACACAGTGTAATGACAAGAAGGAAAAATTTGTGTATGTGAGGTACAGGTGCAATTTTCCCTCCAAATATATTTGATCTACAGTCGGCTGTATATGTAGCTGTGGGATCAGTGAATACAAGAGACCAGCTATACTTTTTAGTTTTCTACTGCATTGAGTTTTCTCAACAGTGATTAAAATGAACAAGCAAGCAAACAAACAAATGAAGCCAGATGGCTTTGGGCTTCTGATAGGAAAGGTATTTCCAAATCAGTCACTAGTTCAAAAAAGATTTCTTCAGCAGTGAGGGCTGCACAGTAATCATTGTCCTACCTTTTGGTAATAGAGCTTTGACTTTGAAGGAACATCTCCTGGTTCCCCTCTGCCAGTCCATGCGGATGGAATGGGACCATTGCTATGGTGAAATGTGTTTGACTGAATCTTAGCCAATCACTGCATTTCATTCCCATGGCTAAGTGACTGTTTCAGAAAAGTGATATGAACCAAGCCAGGCTAATGAGACCAATTCCAGGACTTTCTTCAGAACATTCAGAAAAGCTCTTTTTGCTGAGAATGTCAAGTTGATAGAAGATAAACTTGGCACAGCCGGGCTTCTTCATGTAGAGAGAAAAATGCATATTATTCAGTTTATCTCAAAGAAAGCAAAGCAAAGATGTTTTGAGTCCTGAAGATACTGTTTGAGAACTGAATTCAGTGGTACCTGAAATGAAACTAATCTGGATTTTATAATTATATGAGAATGTTCCCTTATATTCTTTGCTTCAGTAAATTTTTAAGACAGCTTTAGTGTGTGATTATTGTTTAAGAAATAGCCAAACTGCTTTCCAAAGTGGTGAACTATTTCATATTCTCACTGCTGTGTAGGACATTTCCAGTTGTTCCACATCTATGTCAATACTTAGTATGGTCCATCAACCTAGTTTTAGTTAATTAATAAATACATAGTGTGTTCCTTTGTGGTTTTAATGTACATTTTTATAATGACTGCTGATATTAATATATTTTCATGTTTATTATTCACCTATATAATCATATGGGGGAGATGTCTGTCATTTCTATATTGAAGTTTGTTTTATTACTGAATTTTGAGAGTCTTTTCTGGAAGCAAATTCTTTTACAAATATATCTTTGTCAAAAATTTTTCTAGTCAGTCTATTGTTGTTCATTTTTTTGTTTTGTTTGTTGCAGTGCTAATGCTTGTAGACAGGGCCTTTGCACTGAGCCTCCCTCTCTGCTTTCAGTGTCTTGTTTTGAGACAGTGTCTTGCTAAGTCACTAAGTTGCCCAGGCTAGGCAAGAACTTGGGGTCTTCTGCTTCAGCCTCTCAGAGTGCTAGGACTTACAGCTATGTGCCACTATGCAGTTTGTTGTTTATTTTCCTAACAAAGACTAATTCAAGCCAAGGATATAGCTCAGTGACACAGTGCCTGCCTGGCTAGCACAAGGTCCTGAGTTTGATTCCCAGTACAAAAAATTTTTTCCAAAATGTCTTTTAAAGAATAATTTTAATTTTTAATAAATATACACCCTATTTTACTAGGTCCTCGGTAAGAAATTTAGAATACCAATTTATGATAATGTATCCTATTCAATAGAGCAAAAACAGATTATACATATCTCTGAAACTAAGAGATAGGTGGGATTTTTGTTTTGTTTTGTTTTTGTCTTTTTGAGACAGGGTCTTGCTATGTAGTTCAGGCTAGCCTTGAGATCACTTCATAGCCCAGGCTGGCCTCCAACTCACAACCATCCTCCTGCCTCAGTCTCCTGAGTGCTTTGTTTATAGGCCTGTGCCACCATGCCTAACTAGGTGGGATTTGTGGTCAAATTTCCAAGTCTCCAGTTTCTTGATAAATACCATGCTGTTCTATAATCTTGTATTATTTTTCTTCACATTGAAGTTCTCTATTGTCTGGTATCTGGATTTCTGTGGCTTCTTCTTGAAGTAAAGATTGGTGAGGTGTTTTGAGATTTTCCAGTGTTTGCTCTCAATTTATGTGGAGATGGTGATGATATGTTTCTGGAGTGTTCTACACAGGTAAAGTGCATTGAGAGAAAGAGGTCCAGTCACATGTAGCAGTCACTGCTCAGCTGCTTCAGAGAAATAATTCTCCTGCCTCTGGATTCCATTGATCTAAAGAATGCTGGATATTTTCTTTTTTTTTTTTTGAGACAAGATCTCATTATGTAATTCAATCTACCTTCAACTCACTATGTAGCCAAGCTGGCCTCAAACTCACAGCGATCTTCCTGCTTCAGCCTCCTGAATGCTGGGATTAGAGGTGCGTGCCACCACACCTGGCAAGAATGTTTTTTTTATGCCACTTGCTTGAGTTCATTTTGCAGACTGGATTTATCTTTTGAAGCATAAAGTATTTTGGAGGGCCAGTCGAGAGCACTGTAGTCTTTGCAATAGGATATGGTTAATTCTAGGGCTGAGACAGGATCATTCTTGGGCTTGTACAGAATGCCTTGTGTGTTCAGCAAGGTTAGTGTGTTTTGTCTTGGACTTTGAACTGTTACAGAGCTCCAAGGGTTTTTGTGCATAACAGTAAATGTTCCTTACCCATTAGTTATTATTCTCTGGTACCATAGTGTGTCACTCTGCGCCCATTTGAGTTAGGTTGATTGATGGATTGATGGATGTTTTGGCTGTTTTGAGAGAAGGTCTCACTATGCAGTTCAAGCTGGCCTTGAGCTCATGACGTAGCACAGCCTGGCCTTAAACTTGCAGTGATCCTCCTGCCTCAGCTTCCTGAGTGCTGGGTTTATAAGCATGCATAACCATGAACAGCTTGCATTAGATTTAGTTAAAACAATCAAAAGCTTATGTAGATTTATGCTGGGCATGGTGGTGCATGCCTGAAATCTCAGCACTTGGGAGGCTGAGGTAGGAGAATTGCTGTGAGGCCAGCCTGAACTGCAGAGTGAAGCTATCTCAAAAAGACCAGAAAAAGATCAAAAGCTTATGTAGATTTATAGTTTGTTCTTTGCCTAGCTGGTTCTGTTCTGCGGTTCTCCCTCAGAGCTTCTCTCTGCGTTAGTCACCAGAAGGGCTGCCGATAGTGCCACAACTTAGTGAGACCAGTACAGCCGGTCCCTAAGTTCTAAGTGAGTTCCGTTCCAGGAGAAAGTTCACAAGTTGGATTGGTTGGTAAGTCTGACAAAGGGTGTCTTATAAACCTTTGACACCTATGCAATGTGAAGCGTAAAAAAAGCCAAACGCACATACGCAAGTACAGAAAGTGCCCGACTGTACTATACTACTATACATGATTGCACTGTACAATGAGCACACAGTAGCACAACGGTGACAACGTCCGGCAGACACATGAGATACTTCGTGATTTATTTGCATCTGTGAAAGCTGGCATCTTGAATGTTCATACGTTGGCGGCTTTCTGTAGATCATTTTCTCTATCCTACCTGCTCCTCTATGCTGTGGTCTTAAAGTTGCCTCCGGACGAATAACTAGGGTAATTGCAGGGCATATCTTCTTTGGATTCTCTACAGATCAAACTCTTGCACTGCCAGAATTTGAGTAATCTGCGAATAATATTTTCAAATATCTTGTCTTATTTTCTAGTATTTTACTATGCAAATATAATTGCTATGTAGTTCCCATAGAAATCTCTGCTACCTGGGTGAAAGAATTCAGGGTTCCATTTTATCTATTACCTATCTATCATCTAGCTATTTATATTTCCTGAGGTGGGATTGAACCCAGGGCCTCACACGTGCTAGGCAAGCGCTCTTCCACTTAGCTAGATCCCCAGACTTTTTTTATTTATTTTGAGATGGGGTCTTGCTTAATTACCCAATCTGGCCTTAAACTTGGGATCCTCCTGTCTTAACCTCCCAATTAATTGCCATCTCAGGTAAGTGCCACAATGCCTGGATTAGAGTGTCCCATTTTATTTTATCTTATTTTTTGTTTTTTTGAGACAGAGTCTCACTGTGTAGTTCAGAAAGGCCTTGAAGTCTGTGTAGCTGGGGCTGCCCTCAAACTTGCAGCCATCTTCCTGCCTCAGTCTCCCAAGTGCCAAGATTACAGTGTGTGCCACCACACCCAGGTAGAATGTCCCATTTTAATATTCGTATTTTCTTCAACTCAAAACACTTTTCCCCTATTAGTCTCTGGATATTTTTCTTATTCCACATGTTGACACGGGGGAGAAATCTATGGCACCCACTTCTGTTACTGCTCTCAGTGTTGAGGTGGCTCAGCCGGTACAGTTCATTCCTGTACCCTGTGTGTTTCCATTTGAATAATCAGTGGCACAACTGAGCTTTATGCTGGAGATGAACAAATTAAATCTGCATGGCTTATGTTTTATTTTTTTGAGAAACAAAATCCTCAAAGAAGCAGGAACCAGGAAGCAGGATAACTTCTGCCTCCCATGCAGGAAATCTTATTAGATCACACCTCGCATCTCTCTTATTTCAGTTAGCAGATGAATTTGGCTTTCACGCTAAAGTAAGTACTCTAACTTTGCCTTTATCAACCATAGTGTGACTTTTACTTGCCTGTGTACTTTTTTTTTTTTTGGTCTTTCTGAGACAGGATCTCACTATGCAGTTCAGGCTGGTGTTGAACTCACTTTGCAGCCCGGGCTGACCTCAAACTTGCAATGTTCCTCCTGCCTCAGCCTCTCAAGTGCAGGGGTTACAGGCTTGTGTCACCACGCGTGGCTCAGTTGCAGATGTACTTGTGATATCTTCTTTTTCACTTTTAAAACAATCTCAGAGAGGATGAGAGGTGCTAGTTATTGACGTTCTTTGAAAGTACCAGCATCTGGGTGTATGGCTGTGTGGAGCAAAAGCTTTGAGAGATGGGGAATAGATTTGCAGTTAACAATAACAAATGCAGAGTGCTTTGGTATGGCTTTGGACATTTGGTTGCAATGTGTGAACAGGCTATCTTGGGACTTGGTGGAAGGGTATATTGCAGTAACTTTCCGTTTCCACTGCTTTTAAGTATGTGGTATTGGACTTTGTTCTATGCCTGAGGCCTGATGCACAGTTGAATTATAATTTCTATAGATAGAAGGAATATTTCAGAACTTTAAAAAACTTTGGCCATGGGTTGTGTATGTCTTATCAAGAGAATACAGGGGTATTTTTAGATACTATACGTAGTGGATTGACAACTGGAAGTCAACTTGTAACACCCAGCTGAAATGAAGCAGCATGGTACTGGGTGTAGGAGGCCCACCCAAGGCTTATTGCTGGCAGCATAAGAGGCAGAACTGGTGGGGAAGAATTTTAGAGGCTTTAGGGAGCTGCTGGGAGCTGTTGGTTCTCCTGGAGGAGCTCATCATTCTGGCTTTCCTGACAAACTTGACTGTTCTTACCCTTGAAGGAGCTCAGGACTTTACTGTTGCTGAGAATGGCTTCGGTTCACTTTGGGGAGTTCTGGTTCTCCCTCTGAGCATCACTTCCTGGCCTTGGAGATGAAGATGGCACACTGATCAGTCTCCTGGATAAGCTTGTCACATTGGCTTTCTTGATGTGAACTCAGCTGTTCTCAACATCAGAGGAGCTTGGGACCTCGCTGTTGCTGAGGATGGCTGTGGTACTTTTCAAGGGAGCTCTGGTTCTTACTTTGAGTGTTGCCTCCTGGCTCCAGTACAGACCCCTCAACCTGCTGGCACAGATCCTTTATCCTGCTGGTGCAGACTTTCTAGCTTCCACCACTGACCTTTGGAACTTCTCAGCACAGATCTATGAAACAGGCTGGCATGAGACATTATTGCGGGCTCCTAGCCTCCAGCTGAACATGAGGAGGGCATTGTCATGGGCTCTGGGTCTTCAGCTAGACTCACACAGGACATTGCCATGAGATTCAGGCCCTTGGCTAGATTTTTTGGTATTCAGTGTGTGGACAGATTTCCTGCATTCTCTTTGTATATGATTCTTTGGGTTGCTATTATAAAATGACCTTATAAAATAAGTGTCTTGTATTGTTCCCCTTGCAAAATCCCAAACCATGGTACTAAATATTTGCAGGACTCTAAAATCTTTAACAAGAGCTTGTGTGAGTGAAACTTCTTTAGTAGGAGCACACAGAGGCAAAGAAGACCTTGATAAAATTGCATCAATTCTAGCACTTAGGCTGTGAACTGTCATCATTAGATGACAGTCACGCAGGTGACCAGTATAATCCCAGTGAACAGAATATAAGGATGGTCCTAGAATATAGGCCAACATAGCTTTTTATGCAAGCTTAGCTTTTCCTAAGCACTTTAGCTGAATTGTGGTACCTAATTCCGAGAATCGTTCCCATTGCTTCTTATGTCTATGTGCTTTGATGATGCTGTGCTTCACTGTGAACATGTCCACCAGCATTTCTCTGACCAGTGGAGGAACCTGACCAGACAATTAGGTAGGCATCCTGAAGGAACTGCTAGGCTAAAGCCAACCCAGGCCAGTGCAATAAGGAATATGATACATGTAGAAGTTTGGAAAAATACTTGAGTTATTCTATTTTCTCTTTAGGAACTCATACATCACCATGAAAATGAGCATGTGTAGTTTACTGAAGGATAAGACCCCAGGAACAGAAACACTCTCCTAGTGTCACCAGTTTAGAACACCTAACCCTTATTCTTTCTTTCTTTAGTATTTTTTTTTTTTTGTAGTACTTGGGATTGAAAGCAAGGTCTTTGCACTAAGCTACATTCCCAGTTGATTTTGACTATTTTATTTTGAGACAAGGTCTAACTAAATTTCTAAGTTCCCCAGGCTGAGCTTAAACCGGTGACAGGTGTATACCACCATGCCAACTACCTTGCCCATAGTCTTAAGCTAACTACAAATACCTGAAGGAACCCAAAATAAACAACTTAACCAAATCCAGATGAACAGAACAGTCTGGCTCCTATGTAAACACTTAAGATAAGTTTTGGGATAATTAGTTACATGGCAGTAACTAAGTGCGACACAGATCCAAGTTTCAAAAATGGAGACAAGAGGCTCTGAAGAGGTCTCTTACATTTTTGACCACCCATCTTCCTCTAAAATTGGTTCAAGTAAACATAAAACACTTGAGATTTTGGCCTTGTATTCTTAGTTTCAGATCCAAGTTTGTCAGTGTTAGACACATATTCAGCTGAATCTCTGAGAGGAAAAGAAGGAGCACACATAGTTGAGAAAAAAGATATTTAAAAAAAACAGAGAAATGATTTTCTGAGTTTAGAATAGTCATGATATTCTTTGCTAGGCTCTCAGGAGTTCAGTCTCATGAGATATTATCAGTTACTTTGGGTAAGAAATCTCTAGGATAGTTTTTCTACTTAAATCTGGAAGCAAGATGAAAACTTTTTCTTAAGTTTAAAAAAAGGCTAAACCATTCTGTAGCAAAATACAACATCCAAGCTGGGCGTGGTGGCACACACCTATAATCCTGGCACTCAGGAGGCTGAGACAGGAGGATCCCTGTGAATTTGAGACCAGCCTAGACTACAAAGTGAGTTGAAGGCCAACCTGAACTACATAGTGAGACCCTGTCTCAGAAAGACAAAAAACAAAGCAAAAGCAAAACAAAAAAATCCCAACATCCATTGAAGTGTTGAGCTGAACATGCCTGTTCATAAGAATTTATAGTATTGTTTGACCAGCTAGAATCCATACGAAACTTAGCAGTGAGGGGAATGAAAATTAAAGCTTTCAGTGTATTTGAAAGGGAAAAAAAATAGCACCTATCTTATAGCAGGAGACCAGCATTTCCTCACTGCAAATTTCTATCTTTGCAAGAAGCAGCATACATATTAGAATGCACTGGTCATGCTGTAGTGACAACCCCCAAATTTCAGTAGTGTTTAACACAGACAACTTTATTTCTTTCATGTGCAACAAGCCCCCGAGGGTTTGCAGGGCATTTATTCACAGTCATTTTTCAAGGACATAGGCTGACAGATGCTCCATCTCACCACTTGGTTCCATAATCACTAGAGCAAAAACACAAGTATAAAAAAAGGGATGTGGAGAACCGCGTGCTGGCTCTTAAAACCAGCATATGGAAGAAACACAAGGCACATTTCCACTCACGTTTCCTGGCCTCAGAAAGTTACATGAGAGAGAAATACAACCCTTCTGTTTTCCTGGAAGGAGAGGAAATAGGGTATACCCTAGTATCTTCCACGATTGCTCTGTGGAGCCAAATATTTGATGCTGCCTGCTTTTTATGCATAAAATACACCTACTCAACTCCAAAGGAAACAACCAAAAGCCACATAAGTTAATGAGAGCAAATACAGAGTTCAAGATATCCAGAGAGGTGCCGTAGTCTTTAGAGCAGGTCTAGCTGTTGTATTTTTTGGTTAGAGATTCTAAAACTAGAATTATCAAGTTTCTCTGTTTTACCCATCCAATATACAACGGTGGTATCAGGGCAGGGTAATTGCAATACAGTGTCCCATTTGAAAAAGCAAAAATGGGAAATGCATAGCACAGCAAATGCAAAGAGACTCAGTACCAGTTGAAGTTAAAACATTCGGCAACACGGACATTTTGAGATCTCTTCCAGACTGAGAGTGAGTTCAGGCTCCTCTTATAATACATGTTCAATTAATATAATTCATAGCCTCTATCCATCTCTTCTTTCTACCTAAAGGAAGATAGAATGATTTATCATTGATCATTTTGGAAAAATAAATTGGGAACATTTAAGTCAGTCCTGCCCCTTTTGTGCACACGGGTTGAGTGCTGAGTGAACAGCCCAATCCAGTTCAGCATTGCCTGAATAGGCAAGGCAAGCACGCCCAGTACAGTGGTTCAGAAACATGCTGATCAATAAGCACCCTCAGCCTCTATCAATAATCACTATACTTTGATTTTTAGCCATTGACTCTGTTTATTTTTGATTTTATTGTAGATGGTAGTGATTAAACATGTTTCTTTTTTTGATTTTAAAGACAAAAGAATGGAGACATATAAACCAGAATAACACAAAACAATAAAGGAAATACAAAATTATAGAGAAGGTAGTAGGGAATTAGCACTGGATGCTGTATTACATAATGTTATCTTCGCATTTGTTACTGAGTTATACAGATGATGGCTCATTCGATTAATCAATTTTCTCCACCCTCATCTCTGTTGTTCTACCATCCAATCAGTCATTTTTCCTCTGATAATAACTGTACCTTTTGGTTTATTACACCCTTGGGCTCTCACATTGGGAAGAGACATGGCTGCTTCAAATTATGCTGTAACAAACAAGTGTGCACACACATTGCTATGACAGTAGGTGGAAAAACACCCATCCTCAAAGATGATAGACAGGGAACCAGGTTCACTGTGGTCAAGCCTCCATTGACAAGCCCTCAAGGCCATCAGGGGTCTGGCTGAGTTGGTGAGGTTACCCAGTGAAACCACCAGGCTCTGCTTCAATGCAGTGTGTCTGGAGGCCTGGTCGAGTCCACGGGGTTACTCCCATGGACCACCAGGCTCTGTCCCATTGAGGTGCTCTCGGGGGCCTGGTTGAGTCGGTTGAGTCCTCGAGGTCATCCACTAGGACTGCTGGGTTCTGCCCCATCACTGTGCTCCTAGAGGCCCAGCCCAGGACCTCAGGGTTTTCACATAGCCTAGAAAGAAACCCTCTCCCCCCTCAGGCTGCTGAGCTCCCTGTCAAGGCCCCCATGGTCCCCTCATAGGCCACTAGTGTATCCCTGCAGGCCACCCTGACTCTTTTGAGGCTATCCTCACCCAGCTAGAGAACTAGATCTGCCTCTTAGTTCTAGGTCTTTGTCTCCTCCCACCTCTTGATCTCCAGCGCTGCTGCTCCCTGCCCCTTACAGCCAGGCGTTGGGCACACTTACGATGCTGGGCATAAGTGGCATGAGGTCTCCCCCACCCGTGCTCACTGAGGTATTCCAGGGTGTGTGCTAAGTTTAGTTATTGGTTCTAGGTGAGAATTGGAGGATTTTCTTGGGTCTTCTGTGTAGAGTATGTTGCTGTCTCTTGGACTCCAGAACTGCTGCTTTTTGTGTAATTTGCCACTATTGCTTCATACAAGGTTCATATATGCAAACAGTATGAAATCCCTCTTGGTGCTCATATTAGTAGTTTAGGGTGTGTCCTGAAGCCTGTGGACTCAGCCTGTTGCTGTTGGGAACACATGTTGAGTGCTCAGGTCACCAAGACTCAAGGTGCTCAGAGAGGGTGTTCAGGGTGGGAGCTGAACCCCGGTAACTCAGCTCATGCTTCCTGCTTGGTGCTGGAGTAAGAAGGGCATAGGGTCGTGTGATCCACCTCCATGTTCAGCTCTCTGTTACTGTTGTGCTCCAGTTCCAGTCTGTTCTTTCGCTGGATCCCTGGGAATTGCTGTGGCCCTGGGGTCACTGCCAATGCTCTCTTCTGCTCTCTGCTGGTAGTTGCTTACACAGTGGAGAGGTAGGAGGCCACAGCCTCGGGGCAGGTGTAGAGCTGGGTGTGGTGGGCTGTGTACTGTTTACTTTGACTCTGCCCTGCCTCAGGGCACTGATTAGGAATGTTGCTACAGAGTGGGCATGCTGCTTTAGGGGCTATTGTAACTTTTCATCCACACACTGGGTTCGACAACACCTCCAGTCTGCTGCTGCCTCTTTTCCAGGCTGTGCTTTCTCCACTCTGGCTTTGGTCCAGCTCTCAGAAATCCACCCTCCCCTGGCCAAGTTGGGAGGTTCCCGCAAGCACGGGCCTCTGAAACTGAAGCTGCGAGTGTAGGAATGAGGGAGCGGGCCGAGGGTGTGTAGGGACTCCCTCTGCGTATGTGACTCCCTCCTTCTCTGCCTCCTCTTCCTCTAACTGCGCCATGGTGGCCCTCTGAGTTTTTCCTCCAGGAGAGGTCTTGTTTGCTCTTTCTGAGGGCTTCAATTCTCATTTCAGATCCTTCCTGTGTCAAGGTGACCCACTTCTCTCCTTGTCTTTCTCATGTTGCTATATTCCAATGTCTGGGTGGCGATCCTCTGGGAGGATCTTTCTCTGCTGCTTACCTGGTTGCCATCTTCCCAGAAGTGTAAACATGTTTCTTAAAGAGAATTCAAGAGCTGAGTTTTTAATCTTAGATACTCCAGGGCCAGGGATATAGCTTAGTGGCATAAGCACCTGCCTGGCCAGTAAAAGTTCCTGAGATCAATTCCCAGTACCAACAAAACAAAAAACAAACGAAAGAAACCCACAGACATTTCATCTAGCCTTACACTTGAATATCTTTTTTTTTTTTTCTTCTTTCTTTTAGAAACATAAAAGTACAAAAACATATTGACAAACAGACACCCATTATCATAGAAAATAGTACAATCACAACTAATCTATAGACAAGGTGATATGGTCTCAACAGTAGTTGTTGCTTTATCCATTGATATCTTCGAATTGTAGATGTATGG